>JAVLVB010000359.1:644031-655670 GCA_032876305.1 Orestias chungarensis | reverse complement strand
TTGTCGTTGACTTTACAGCAATCCCTCATACTGAGCATGCATGTAGCGACAGTGGAGAGGAAAAACTCCCCTTTAACAGGAAGAAACCTCCAGCAGAACCAGGCTCAGTACAAGCAGCCATCTGCCACGACCGACTGGGGGTTTGAAAAGACAGAAAGCTAAATTAGAAGCACAGGATACTGAAATAAAAGAGTTTATTGCAGCAGTTGTAGAACGTCACTGGAACCATCTCAGCCCATGTTCTCATCCAAGAAGCTGTCTCAGCTAACAGAACGCCAGACCAGATGTGGCGACTATGGAGAGAAGAACACTAAGAGAAAACAAAAGGTTAACAAGGTTGAAATAACGGTAACAAAGTAGATTGGACAAAGGAAGAAAGTAGCAGAGAGAGAAGTGGTCAGATTGTCCTCCAGCAGTCTAAGCCTATAGCAGCATAACTATAGAAAAACTTAAATAACTTAACCCTATAGAGTGAGACATGAAGAAGGTAGAGCAAAAGTCTAATAACCATTTAATCACAACACAAGTCTCTCTTGGACCTCCATTTTGTAGGGTAAAGACAATCCTCTATTGTGGTATTGATGTCCTTTTCCTGTAGCTGGCCCGGAGTTGCTGACCATCTGCTGACCCAATTGGGGTGTTGTTTCTATAGCTCAGCAACAACTGTTGACATTATGACCATTTTCGACAAAAGGTTAAGCTTAGACATGACCTGTTACCAAGTTAAAACTGGTGAACTTTCTCAATAGATAATATGGATAGAAACACACTAAGAGTTCTAGGCTGCAGAGACAAGACTTTACAGTAACATGTCCTGGATGATACCATCTGCTGTTGATAGGCACTGCTACTCCACCTCCTTTCCTTTCCCCATTGTTCTTTAAATCTTAGTCAGATGGCCTGGCAGAGAGACGTTGGCATCTACGATGTGTTCCTAAAGCCATGTCTCAATGAAACATATAATGCTGCATTCCCGTAAAATCTGGCTGAGTCTCTGTTAGGGCTTAAATCTAACTTGCTTGATTGTGATCATATGTTGCCCATTGTCGAGAGAAACTCGTTTTCAGTCCCCTATTTGCTTCTGCTCTACATGGACAAGGTCTTTCTTTCAACTCATCTGAGATTTCTGGCTGCAGTTGAGGTATTTAAACTTTTGCAATGTTACTTAGCTGCACTGGGTTGTAAGCTACCGTATTGTTAAGGTTAAGCATCATGGGAAACGTGGCTGGTGCTTGCTCATTGTTAATGTCAAACTTTCAGGATTATATCTCACAGGAACATTCAATTTAGTTCTGCACTTATGGACATTGATCTGTTTTACAGCAGCAACCCTGTTTTCTGTAAGTCCCTATGCTTTTACCAACCCTTAAACTCTGTGTAATACTTTGCATAATAAACCAGCTGAAACAGATTTGAGCTTAGCAGCAGGAATACATTTTAAATGTTAGAGATTCTTATATAATTGATAGATTTTAGCAGTTTTTTGGCTGTTTGCAATTTTATGTAATCTTCAACATCCTTCATATACTCCAAACTAATTCTGGTTTATCTTTTTTTTTATCCTCACCAATTTATAGCTGGAGTAATTTGTTTAATTTCCCACACAATTATACAGAACAGAGGATATTGGAACCTTCACTAATTAAAACGTGCAAACTGCATGGGAAATTGACTGATTATGTATAAATCAATTCAGCTCATTTAACACAGAGTCACAAGACATGTTGTTTCAAGGTACTTTACCAATAAAAAGTTAATCATGCAGTTGAATTCCATGTCAATTTGAAACATTCTAAGTGATCCTGATTATCAATGCAGCCTATTTTATTTATTATTCGTATCAGTTAAAACATGTTTTCAGACAAACCCCAGTGAATTATAGGGATTGTCAGTGATTTTACAGCATTCCCTCTTACTAATAGCAAAGCATAAAGATTTATTATATGCATTATAAATATTTTGATGTATATTTACGAACAAAGGAGCCAGGAAAAAATATCACTGGAACTTAAATGACAAATACACATTTCTATTGGAAAGTAAAGTTGGACCCTCCCACTTTTATTTCCAGTTAAAATGACTCAACTCACACAGAGGCTTATAAGCTCAGGTAAACATTGTGAGAACATTGATACTTCATGTTTCGACAGAGGTTTGCCCTTTTTAAACCTCAGGCATTGGTGTGCTTCTGTCTGCTGAAATGAGAGTGGACAGCATGGTGAGATCAAAAGAACATCAGAAGCCTTCGAAAAGAAAATTCCGGTAGTTTATGAACTGTAGTGGGATTGAAAAAGGTCTGAAAGGAAATTAAATTCTACCTGTTCACTGTCCAGTAAACAGTAAATAAGTGGAAGATATTTTAACTGCCAACAAATCCAGATCTGGCATTCAGGATCCAAACAGAAGTCATTACAGGGCATGCATCAGATTCTTGCCCTTGATGATACGAAAGCCCATATATGTACAATCAAAAAAAGACAACGCAAGTTCACAACACACTTAAAGGTATAGGAGAGGATCTTCATCTCATTCTCATTTTCGCAATGCGCCACCTCAACTCCAGTAACCCTCCTTGATATCGGGGAGCGCACACGTCCTCAGCCCATGCAGTCTGTTTACATCTGCGGGACCACAGCCTCTGGTGCCGCACCGGACTTATTACAGAATTGATGCTTTTACCGCAATGAATTAGCTACCAAAAGGTAATTTTTTTAGGAAAACCCTTGTACAAGAACATTTGACAGTAGTTAAACATTATCAGCGATAAATAATCACGCAATTGGGTAGTAATTCCACATAAAGGCTGCACAGCTAGCGTTTTCTGACGGACCCTGCGTAGCGATTGCAACACTTTTGTCAAATCAACACAAATCCTTCTAAATTAGCACGTATAAGCACATTACCTGTCTAGCAGAAACTCCGCGACGAATTGATCGGTTTTAAATCCCTTTTCAGCTTTCAATGCCCGCCACCCTACAAAGCAGGAATCTCAGAGACAAAGTTGTGTTTTCTTCAAGTCTGCAGCCGTCTTTCTTTTTTTCTCAGTGACTTCGAACACGGTTCTTCACTTGCGAGCTTCTATTTTCGCTGCCGTAAGGCGAAAACCTCTCTTCAATGGTGAATGATGCGTTTTGTCCGTCCCGTTTCACTTCCTAAATAACAATCTGCGCGTGCGCGAATTCAAACATGAGCGGGTTCTAGGGGTCGGGTGGGTGGGGACATTAGAGATAGTGGTACGTGTATTAAATGTAGCATTTTTTTAGCTTTGGAGGCGAGGATGTGTGAGTTGGAAGCTCGGCTCCGCGCTGTTGAAACACCTGCAGATAGCCGAGGCCCATTACCTAGCGTGGAGCCAACAAGAACAGGTTGCCCTAGTGATCCTCCAGCAGTTCCCATGCAGCTGGGAAATCAGCCTGGCTGGGTCAATGTACGCAGAAAGCATTGTCCCAAAACCCAGCCTTTGGCTCACCACCAACCTGTTAACGTTTCAAACCGATTTTCCCCATTCAGCGATACACCCCCTGAGAAACACACTCTGGTAATTGGCAGCTCCATAGTCAGAAACATTGCTTTAAAGAAACCAGCAACCATAAACAAATATTTGCCAGGGCCAGAACAGGCGACATAAAATCATACCTCAATCGGCTGCCTAAGGATAATCGTAAATACAGTAAGATTGTTATTCACTATGGCGGTAATGACACCTGGTTACGCCTATCGGAGATCACTAAAATTTGTGTTGCTTCGGTGTGTGAGTTTGCAAAAAAAATGTCGGACTCTGTTTTTTTCTCTGGTCCCCTGCCTGATCGGACCAGTGACGACATGTTTAGTCGCATGTTGTCATTCAACCGTTGGTTATCTAGGTGGTGTCCAGAAAACGGTGTTGTTACATTGATAATTGGAAAAACTTTTGGGGAAAACATGGTCTGATCCAGAGAGACGGCATCCATCCCACTTTTGACGGAGCCGCTCTTCTTTCTAGAAATATGGCCGAATTTATTAACTCCCCAAATTACTGACAAACCAGGGTCCAGACCAGGAAGCAGAGTCGTAGTTTAGAACTCCTCTCTGCGGCATCTCTACAGTTACCTACCCAACATCCCATTGAGACGGTGTCTTGCCCACGGCCAAAACCAAATTAATTAAATTAAATTAAAGATCAATCTAAAAAGATCTAATCCTGAAAATCTCATAAAGATAAAAACAACTCAGATGAAACAAAAATGTACAACTATTAAGTATGGCTTATTGAACATCAGATCTCTATCCTCAAAGTCCTTATTAGTTAATGATTTAATTTTTGATAATCAAATTGATTTGCTTTGTCTCACAGAAACCTGGCTGCAGCATGAGGATTATGTTAGTATCAACGAATGTACTCCCTCTAATATTTAAATTTTCACATTCCTCAAAGTACTGGGAGAGGTTGAGGAGTAGGAAGCAATTTTCAATCAGATTTATTAATTAATCCCAGGCCAACTAATAGTTATTGTTCTTTTGAACATTTAACCCTTAGCCTTCCGCATCCAACCTCTAAAAGAATTAAACCACTTCTGTTTGTCATTTTGTATCGTGCGCCAGGTCCTTACTCTGAATTTATAGATCAGATCTCAGATTTTTTATCTGAAATAGTGTTAAACACTGATAAAATCATTATAGTGGGAGATTTTAACATTCATGTTGACACCAAAAATGACAGTCTAAATGTAGCCTTTACTGACATTTTAGACTCAATTGGCTTCACACAAAAAATCCAAGCACCTACTCACTCTCTTGGTCACACTTTAGATCTTGAGTGTGAAAAAGTTATAGTGCTGCCTCATAACCGTCTCCTTTCTGACCATTTTTTGATAAGTTTTGAGTTATTTTTCACAGAGTACTTAAAATCTGAAAGAAAATGTCTTTATAGTAGGTGTCTATTGGACAATGCTGTTACAGCCTTCAAAGAATCCATTCTACCTCAAATTTCTTCAGTATTTCAGAGAAACGCAGTGGAGGGCAACACATTAATTTCATGCCCTACACAGATTTATGTGTTGTTCATAGTATTACGTCCTCACTGCGTACAACATTAGACAACGTAGCCCCCATAAAAAGGAAATTGATTACTCATAGGAGGTTGGCCCCCTGGTTTAATTCAGAACTTCGTACCTTGAAGGGAAAAAACAGGAAATTGGAGAAGAAATGGCGGTTTTCGCTTTTAGAGGAGTCCTATTTATCCTGAAAATACCGCGTGCTTCTATATAAAAGACCCTGCGCTAAGCTAGATGTGCCTATTTTACTTTACCAATAAAGGACAGTAAGAACAATCCTAGGTTTCTTTTTAATACAGTTGCTAAACGTACGAGAAATGAAAACGCGGTTATTTCGCCCAATCCTCCAACTCTTAGCTGTAATGACTTTATGGAGTTCTTTATTGATAAAATTGGATCTATTAAAACTGAAATTGATGGCATCCTACCAAACATAACTACTACCTAGTAAGCAATGAGGTACTGAATGTGGCTCTGGAGCCTCATCTCTGTTTGAAGTGTTTTTTTCCAGTTGAGCCTTCTGAGCTTTCAAAAATATTTTCTTCATCTAAGCCTTCAACTTGTATGTTGGATCCAATCCCGACAAAATTGTTTAAATAAGTATTTCCTATTATTATTACCCCCATTTTGGAAATGATTAATTTGTCATTAGTGGTTATGTACCAGAGGCTCTTAAGGTAGCTGTAATAAAACCCCTACTTAAGAAACCTTCTCTTGATCAAAAAGACTTAATAAATTACAGACCCATATCTAATCTTCCTTTTTTATCTAAAATCCTTGAAAAAATTGTTGCTAATCAACTGAGAGAGCATTTGAGGAATAAGGATGTATTTGAAGAATTTCCGTCAGGTTTCAGAGCTCATCATAGCACTGAGACAGCTCTCCTTAAAGTTACTAATGATATTCTCATGGCCTCATACAATGGGCTCGTGTCTATTCTAGTTTTGTTAGATCTCAGTGCTGCTTTTGATACAGTCAATCACAATATCCTCATTGAAAGGCTCAAACACACTGTGGGGATCAAGGGAACAGCACTAGGCTGGTTTAAATAAAATTTGTCTGATAGATCCCAGTTTGTTCATCTAAATGACAAATCTTCTCCGCATTGTAAGGTTACTTGTGGAGTACAACAGGGTTCAAAACTTGGCCCAATTCTATTTACTATGTACATGCTCCCTATTGGTAAAATCATCAGAGAGCATGGTGTTAATTTCCACTGTTATGCTGATGATGCACAACTGTATTTATCTATAAATCCTGATGAATCTAGTCAGTTTGGTAGATTACAGGCATGTCTAGATGACATAAAAATGTGGATGACTTTAATCTTTCTGCTTTTGAACTCTGAAAAGACAGAAGTTGTTATCTTTGGACCAGAACCTCTAAAAAAGAAATTGCTTAGTCAGCCACTTGACCTGGATAGAATCAGGTTGGCACCTGGTGACAATGTAAAGAACCTTGGTGTTATCTTTGATCAGGAAATGTCTTTCAAGTCCCATATAAAACAGGTCTGTAAGATTTCCTTCTTTCACCTTAGGAATATAGCAAAAATTTGAAATATTGTAACTCTTTATTAGCAGGAAGTTCACAAAATACAATTAAAAGTCTACAGTTGGTCCAAAATGCTGCAGCAAGAGTTCTGATGAACTTAAAAAGAGGTACAGGTTCAGCTCACCCCAGAGCGCCACCCAACTGTGAATTTTATATTTCCTTTACCTTCAGATTTTACAACCAAAACCTTTGGAGCATAATCAGAACAAAAAGTGTCTAACAGTCTTAATCCAGAGGTCCCCTTATTTCTTTGTCTGGAACACCACAGTTCAAAACCAAATATTTTTTATATTAATATTAAGAATATTTTAGTTATCAGGCTCCTGTCCTGTGTCGGGAGCTTCCAGCTTTATTCGGTGAGGCAGACATCATGTCTAGTTTCAAATCTAGGCTTAAAACCTTCCTGTTTGATAAAGTTTATAGTTAGGAAGAGGAGAGAAGAAAGCCTAATCCGGTTGGGGAGGAACTCCCCAACCGGATTAGGCTTGAGATTGTCAAGATGTTTTTTGTTAAATTTGGAATTGGTGGTTAGGGCAGGAACTCAGTCTTGATAGATGGTTCTCCTTTGCGCTACCATCTTCATGTCTCACTCTATAGGGTTAAGTTATTTAAGTTTTTCTATAGTTATGCTGCTATAAGCTTAGACTGCTGGAGGACAATCTGACCACTTCTCTCTCTGCTGCCATCTTCCTTTGTCCAGTCTACTTAGTTACCGTTATTTCAACCTTTTGTTTTCTCTTAGTGTTCTTCTCTCCATAGTAACCACACCTGGTCTGGCGTTCTGTTAGCTGAGACAGCTTCTTGGATGTGAACATGGGTTGAGATGCTTCCAGTGACGCTCTACAACTGCTGCTATAAACTCTTTTATTTCAATATCCTGTGCTTCTAATTTAGCTTTCTGTCTTTTCAAACCCCCAGTCGGTCGTGGCAGATGGCTGCTTGTACTGAGCCTGGTTCTGCTGGAAGTTTTCTTCCTGTTAAAGGGGAGTTTTTCCTCTCCTCTGTCGCTACATGCATGCTCAGTATGAGGGATATCTGTAAAGTCAAAGACAACACAAGCCATTGTTTCTGTCTGCTGATTCCAGAGGAGTGAATGCTGCAAGTCAATGACTCCATGAATCTGCTGTGGTTCCTTATATTGGAAACTTTCTTAAATTGATTTGTTTATGATGTATCTTTGATTTTAATTGATTTTCTGTGAAGTGCCTTGAGACGACACCTGTTGTAAATTGGCGCTATATAAATAAACTGATTCTTGATTCTTTTTGATTCTAGTGATACACGTCATCGCATAACTTTTATTTCCGCATTGACAGCCAGTTATTCTTTACCACCGGTCGTATTTGATTGGCTGTCATTTTCAATGGGATTTTTCATAGAAATCTTTCTACAGAAAAGATCTTCTCCTATACCTTTAAGAAGAGGTATAAAATAGGAAAACATCTGTTCTTCATGAAAAAACAATAAAACCGGATTAAAGCTTGCCAGAGCGGATGTAAACAAGTTCCAGGAGGTAATTCTATTTGGAAAGATGAGCCAAAAATAGAAATGTTTAAACACTAAAACACAGGAGAATTATAAACAAATATAGTATTTGTGCACAATATCATTCCAGCTGCAGTGCACTGAATCCGCTATAATGAGGAGCATGTGAGTAAAAGTCAATCAATAAAAACATTTTTTTTTCTTGGTTGATTTAATTTATTCCATACGATAAAGACATCCATTTCAGATGATCAAAATTGAAGCATCTGGAACGATACGGAACAAAAACTTTCTGAAGCTAAAGGCACATTATTAATGTAATGTCTGGAAAATTCCAATATTTCAACATTCTAATACACTTTTGATTATAATAAAAAATGTAATTAGAAGACAATGATTTTTTGTAGTTTTTAGTTAGTAGGTCAAATTTTTAACAAGCCTTGTTGTTTAACTATTAAGAGTCCAAAACAATATGAAAGGTAAAATTTAAACAGTGGTACAGGTGAGCAGGAGGGATATTAACAATGGAAGCTCCACTCAGGTTTCCTCTGCTTGGCCAGTGGTTTTGGGTGTAGTAAAAGTTAGTGTTCACATTACCATTTTTGAAACAACAAGGAGTTTATTGATGCGCCTTCAGCAGATGGGAACCATTCTTTCTTAATCGTGTCTTTTTAATTCAAAGAGTGTGTCCTCTTGGTAAAACATTTCCATTATCCACTCAGTTGGACATTTAGCCTCAAAATCTGTCTGGATTGTCTGATAGGACTGAATCTTGTCGTTGTTGCATCCAAACATTTTCAGAGCTGATCCCAGGAATCCCAGCTGGCCCTTTGTTTTGGAGTTTGGAGCTTCCATCCCTGATTGCCTGTGAGAGATATGTGGAAAGTGTAAAATTATCATTTGATCAGATGAAACTGAAGCAGAACCGGACCTTGCATCATGGCAATACACCAAAAACATACCAGAAAAACATTTATGGGGTTTGCTGCTTATGGATTAAGAAATAAAGAGCGTAGATCTTGATCTGAGAGGAATAATGAAACAGGGAACTTGAAACAGACTGAACATGTAGGAAACCCTTGGAACATCTCCCATCTGTAGGCACGCAGTGCCACAAAATATCCTCAGGCAAATATCACAGACAGCTACTCGAAGCATCTTACTTAAATTCTTAAAAAGGTAGAAATAGTAGTTATATAAGTGAAATAATTTTAGTTTCCAGGAAAAACTAGATAAATCTTTGAACATATCATAAACAGACATGCATATTTAGTCACTGTATGTATTCTCATGTTGAGGTACATAATGTATATTATTTAAAACATTTTCTATTTAGATAGTAACAACAGACTTTACCAGAGAACAAACAAAACATTTCATACTTAACAGTTTTACATTAAACACACACACACTACTAATGGAAAATGGCAACACAGGCTGCACTCTTTTTTGCCAAGCCTCCACTTAGTCAGAGTACTAAGTATTATTCAGCGCATAATTTGTTACCGCATGGTTAGGTAAAACAGTATGCAGTGCTATGATAATGTATCTAATATTGTTGGACATTGAAGAATAATGCAACAGTAATAGATTTTATGTAAAAGTGGTCTTATTGATATTAGGCACTGCTTTGGAAGATTAAACCATTAGTTTATGGTGATGAGATCAGTGCTGTGGCAGGCAGCTAAATAGCATGGGGGAACTCTGTAGGGAGAAGCGATTAAATAAAAATGAACTTGTGCTTATAGTTGTCAATGACTCCCACCAATAACCACTGTGCTCCAATAAGCTCCTGCTGTCAGACCTCAAATGGGGTTGCAAGCATTTGGCCTTGATAAAGTCTCCTAGTTCTCTCTGCCAGCACATTACCTGGAGCAGCAATTAGCTGGACTGCAGTGAAGTGGCAGTACCAGGGGAATGAATCTGTCTGCGCACCTCAGGAAATTTGATTTCTAGCTTTAAGATGGCATATTATTTACAAATCCATTCATATTTCAGTCAGTACAATCTGTCTTTTCGGTTGCAGGTGATATATTTGTTCATTGCTCTCAGTAAAATACAAAGATGGAAAGCAATGTTGGGATATTTCAATGCAGTTTTTCTTAAATCATAAGTATATATGAATGGAAATCTCCACTGAAACTGTTTGATTTCAGTCAGGTATTGGCATGACGAAGGGCTGAAACGCCTCACTGATCTAGCCTTCTGTTGAGAGGTGAAGCGACTTTGCCAACCAGGTTTTAAATAACTATCTAAATATGGTATTGCTGATTCTTTGAAACAACTTAAAGTATGTGTGTCAAATTAAAGGGAATGTGTCCAACTTTTAAAAATGTCTTTGCTACCACAGTCCAACATCTAACTCCAAAGCTATGTACTGCTAAAGTATCAACGAACTTAAGACAGGGAATATGTCTTTAAATAGGATTGTTCTGTAGATACTTCAGCTGTTTCAAATATTGATTTGATTACCCAAAGTTACAGAAAACAGGTATGTCCATGCTAGTAATTAGTGAACCTTGTCTTCTTTTGAGCTTTATGATAGCTTAACATTAATCCAGTATGTTGTGTGGCTCAACAGATTTAATAAAAAGCTACATAGATATCAGGTATATGCTTAAAAATATAAACACAACACATTCACTTCATATTTATAATAAAGCGAATACGATTTATTATATAAAAATGCCATGGTTAAGTGTCTGCAGCTTTGAATCCAGAGAGGGAAATCTTTCCTATTCTC
Organism: Orestias chungarensis; assembly: GCA_032876305.1. Lineage (NCBI taxonomy): Eukaryota > Metazoa > Chordata > Actinopteri > Cyprinodontiformes > Cyprinodontidae > Orestias > Orestias chungarensis. Next base: position 644,858 of record JAVLVB010000359.1, on the reverse strand, counting down.
AACTCACTGATATTTCTCCAAGATACTAAAGCAGAAAGCCACGGCTCAGTGATGAGGCACTTTGACCCCCCTTCTCCTTTCAGACTGTTCTCCTAGGCTATAGCTCTTTCATGTCTTTTTCTAAAGGCTTTGGTTTTCCTGAGTTATGTCTTTAGTTAAGCTGCTATAGGCAGAAGATTTTTCCCTCGTTCATTTATTTCTTCTGTTACAGTCCAATCTGCATTGGTTGTCCCTTTTTCAACTGTTAATTTTCTTTTTTCTCTGTGTTTGTCTTCCTTATTAAACCCCCACTTGGTCATGACAAATGGTCAGTTGGCTTTGGTGAAGGCTTCTTCATTAAAGGGGAATTTTTTTCTAGACTATCATTACATGCATCCTCAGTAAACTTAACAGCACAACACAAACTATGATCTACTGTCTCTGCATGCTGGTCCAGGAGAACTGAATATGATGAATAATTTGATGTAATCTGCTGGGCTTTTTCTTAGATTGAAAGCTTTCTAAAAAACAATTTAATTGAAAAACTGACTGATGATATCTTGGATCAATTGGAATGTATGAATGATCAAGAATCAAGAATCAAGAATCAGTTTATTTATATAGCGCCAATTTACAACAGGTGTCGTCGCAAGGCACTTTACAAAAAATCAATTAAAATCAAGGATACATTCTAACAAATCAATTTGAAAAAGTTTCCAATCTAAGGAACCCCAGCAGATTGCATCGAGTCATTGACTTGCAGCATTCACTCCTCTGGAATCAGCAGGCAGAAACAATGGCTTGTGTTGTCGTTGACTTTACAGCAATCCCTCATACTGAGCATGCAT
>JAVLVB010000359.1:607233-622057 GCA_032876305.1 Orestias chungarensis | reverse complement strand
TTGATCAAGAGAAGGTTTCTTAAGTAGGGGTTTTATTACAGCTACCTTAAGAGCCTCTGGTACATAACCATTCACTAATGACAGATTAATCATTTCCAAAATGGGGGTAATAATAATAGGAAATACTTCTTTAAACAATTTTGTCGGGATTGGATCCAACATACAAGTTGAAGGCTTAGATGAAGAAAGTATTTTTGAATGCTCAGAAGGCTCAACTGGAGCAAAACACTTCAAAAAGAGATCAGGCTCCAGCGCCACATTCAGTACCTCATTGCTTACTGAGGTAGTAGTTATGTTTGGTAGGAGGCAATAAATTTTAGTTTTAATAGATTCAATTTTATCAATAAAGAATTCCATAAAGTCATTACTGCTAAGAGTTGGAGGAATGGGTGACATAACAGAGTTTTCATTTCTCGTAAGTTTAGCAACTGTATTAAAAAGAAACCTTGGATTGTTCTTATTCTGCTCTATTAATAATATAAAATATGTAGTTCTAGTTTGGCGCAGTGTCCTTTTATACAGAAGCACGCTGTTTTTCCAGGATAAATAGGACTCCTCTAAAAGCGAAAACCGCCATTTTTTCTCCAATTTCCTGGTTTTTCCCTTCAAGATACGAAGTTCTGAATTAAACCAGGGGGCCAACCTCCTATGAGTAATTACTTTCCTTTTAATGGGGGCTAAATTGTCTAATGTTGTACGCAATGAGGACGTAATACTATGAACAACCGCATCAATCTGTGTAGGGCATAAAATTAATTTGTTGCCCTCCACTGCGTTTTTCTGAAATACTGAAGAAATTAGAGGTGGAATGGATTCTTTGAAGGCTGTTACAGCGTTTTCTGATAGACACCTACTATAAAGACATTTTCTTTCAGATTTTAAGTACTCGGTGAAAAATAACTCAAAAGTTATCAAAAAATGGTCAGAAAGGAGAGGGTTATGAGGCAGCACTATAATTTTTTCACACTCAATGCCATAAGTCAGCACAAGGTCTAAAGTGTGACCAAGAGAGTGAGTAGGTGTTTGGATTTTTTGGTTGAAGCCAATTGAGTCTAAAATGGCAGTAAAGGCTACATTTAGACTGTCATTTTTGGTGTCAACATGAATGTTAAAATCTCCCACTATAATGATTTTATCAGATAAAAAATCTGAGATCTGATCTATAAATTCAGAGTAAGGACCTGGCGGACGATACAAAATAACAAACAGAAGTGGTTTAATTCTTTTAGAGGTTGGATGAGGAAGGCTAAGGGTTAAATGTTCAAAACTATAACTATTAGTTGGCCTGGGATTAATTAATAAACCTGATTGGAAAATGCTTCCTACTCCTCCACCTCTCCCAGTACTTCAAGGAATGTGAAAGTTGGAATAATTAGAGGGAGTTGATTCGTTGATACTAACATAATCCTCATTCTGCAGCCAGATTTCTGTGAGACAAAGCAAATCAATTTGATTATCAAGAATTAAATCATTAACTAATAAGGATTTTGAGGATAGAGATCTGATGTTCAATAAGCCACACTTAATAGTTGTACATTTTTGTTTCATCTGAGTTGTTTTTATCTTCATGAGATTTTCAGTATTAGCTCTTTTTAGATTGAGCTTTAATCTATTTGGGGTAGTCAATGACTCCATGAATCTGCTGGGGTTCCTTAGATTGGAAACCTTTTTTAAACTGATTTGTTTATGATGTATCTTTGATTTTAATTGATTTTCAAGTGCCTTGAGACGACACCTGTTGTAAATTGGCGCTATATAAATAAACTGATTCTTGATTCTTAACATTAGCCTTCATTAGCACAACGCCACAGTAAGCTAATACATCATTTAAGCTAACAAGAACGTGACTATAATTATTAACATCAATATATGCATTTTATATAAAAGTAAAGCATAATAACATTACCCATAGCTATTTTTAGCTGTTTATTCACTTGATCATTCACACACAGCACTTTAGGAAACTTCTACCACTCAAGCTATCTGTGTGACTATCTAAAAACAGGGTATTTACAGAAATCCTTAAGTTGTATTTACTACCTTTTTTACTACCTTCAAAATGTTTTGTACTACCAGCACAAAGCAACAACTATTACTAACTAACTAACTAGTGACAGACAGATATTAAGAAGAGAAAGACTGAGTGACAGAGTGTCTGATAGAGGCTCTGTAGACGTATACGAGTGTAGAGCAAGCAAATTAGCTACAATTAAGTGGGAATTAAGTGGCATGTTTCACAACATGCTTTGGTCCATAGTTTTTATTAATATGTCAAAAAGGTTTATCCTCGCATTGCTCTGTGAGCGGAGCCGCACACTCTCCCGAGGTGGGAACACTGAGGGCGACGACGGATGGCATCAGCCCTGGACAACCTCTTCCTGGTTCTGCACCAACCAGGCAATAGAGGACAGGTTAAAGGACGACGGGAATCCAATAAAAGCCAAAGGTCTGGCTCCGAAACCCCGCCTTCTTAATGCTTTGGCGGCTCTCCGCCGTGACTGGGGCAGCTAACGGGCGTAGCGACCAATCAAATCGACGTATGCACCAACGGCTCTGATGTTAGCCAATGGTTAGATGGGGTAGGCGGGGTTATGTTTAACTGACTTTAGAGGTTAACCAATCGGAGTGTCGCAGCAGGCAAGCACAGCAGGTGTCGTGCGGCGCTTCTTATATTTTCCCCACTTCGGCATGTTCGCGCTAGATTTATCCACCTGCTGCTAAAGCTAGCATAATTTGAGCCCTGCAATCTATGATGTTCGCAGATGACGTTGGCAAATCAGTGATGAAAAAGATCAGGGAGACTTTGCTATGAACCATTAATGGTTGGACATGTGTTTTTATAGGTTAACTCAAAAAACGCCAAACAGACTTCAAATTATCTCCACCAGCCCAACACAATTTCTATCAGGGCTGGACTGGGAGATTTTTTCAGACCAGGAGTCAGTCATGTAACCAGGCCACCCTGGGCTTGCCATGCATGCATGTTCCCACACATACATGTTCACACCCACACCTAAATGCATGGGCACAAGCAAAACACATTTGTGCATGTGCGCACACACACTTATAGCAAATTCCAAATAAAACTACTGTAACTTCTGAGGTTGTAAAATACATTAACTTTACTGCTGTTAATGTAGTATTACTAAGATAATAAAGACTTTACACAATAATAAGTGTCTAAGTTAGACCTTTGCATATTCAAATTGTGCCTCAGTGGCACATCATCAGGGAATACTAATGAACCCCAACCTACAGTAAATCCAAGGTTGGAATACACAAATGTTCATGTTTGCAAAGAAAGCTATTATTACAGTTGAGACCCATGTTACATCTAGACGTCTGGTAACGTCTAGATATAACATGGTAACATGGAAACATGGTTACATGAACACTACCAGACACTAGCGTCTGGTAGTGTTCATGTGTTGTTACTCTACTGTAGAAATAGTTTTGTAACTTCCCCCAAATGCTCTACGTCTCCTGAAGTACCAGCAGGACTGGTGTCATCACCATCACCACCTTTGAATAGAAAACATGTGTTTTCAGTTTTTCCATAAACTGTATTTCATACAGTAAGATTATGTAGCCTGTCTCACTGATTTGGCCTTGCACTCATATCATGATAGTGATAAGTTTATATCCAATTAGCTGGACAAATAAATAATTTAAAACGTAAATAATAAAAATAATAATAAAGTTTCTTGTAAATCAGTGATTTTAACTTCTCAGTCCTTATCTTACTTTGAAGGCTAAACCTATATAGGCTCCATATTTACACTGTAGACTGAATGTGTGCATCCTCAAGTTCCTTTAGGGGTCTCTGTTTAAACTTTAAATAAAAAAATGTTGGTACAAATATATTATTAAAATTAAAAAATATATGTATTTAACCTAAAAATAATATTTGTACCAACATTTTGTGTGTGCGTGGTTTGTTTTTATAGCTTACTTGTAATTTTGAATAAATCTGTTACTTTTCTGCATTTTGCCGCGTCCTCCTCCAGGTCCTTTCTCTTTTTGACTCTCTTCCTCTCTCTCTGTTCCTTTTACCCCGTCGGGACACCCGAGTCGCTTCTCCTCACATCTTACACAGCTCGCTGATTGTGCGAGCTGCCGTCATCAGACACACGCCACGCCCCTTCCTCCACACCTGTGTGGTTGATACGGACGTTTGGGGCGGGTCTTAATTGAAATAAACCTATCATCCTTCCCTCCTCACATGCTGCTGGCCTGACTGCCTCTAAGGTTTGTCCCAGCGCTGGTCTGTCTATCTGATATTCGCACTGCCGGCAGACTTTTTGTTTTTACAGAGAAGCAGGCCACCAGGCCCAATATTAGGCCGGCGCTTCAGGAATACTCCCGGTTCTCCCTATGGCCAGTCCGGGCCTGATTTCTACCCTAAAACTTAAAATGTAAACCGCCCAATCTGGCAACACTTGCTGTACCCAGATTTATTAAGAGCGCGCGCGAGGTACTCTAAAGGTGATGTCATCCCTATCACTCCAGTCCTACTTGTACTCTAAAAATAAATAAATCTGTGCTAGTAATTTAAGGAGATATGCCTGCATGTAACAGAGTTTACACAACATGAAAACTCATAGTCCAGGTTTGGCTAAAAAATGTACTACCTCATCAGATGAGGTTTACTACTTTTTACTACTTTTTAAAGGCTTTAGTTGGCTTATTTTTTTAATCACTTTTTACTACCTTTTACAAACCCGCGGACACCCTGAGTAATCCAGGATTGGAAGCGCGAGGGGCAACCGCAGTGAGTGGGGCTAGACAATTGGTGGCGGAATGTGATTGGCTGAATATGATGATGACTGACAGCCAAGTTAACAAATGACTAATCTGAAACAACAAAAACTGTATAAGATGGACTGTACTTTTTAACAATCTAATGGCCAGTCCTACAGTTTTCGGGATCACAAAAATTCCAAAGTAGTACTGTATATAAATGGGGTGGGCATTGTAACCAAACATCTGACTATAGTTTTAGATTATTGAGTTAACACTAGCTTGAGCCTGTTAAAAAATATGGTAGTACCCCACTTTTTAGGTAACATGAATTTATCAATAATCTCTCATGAAAGTATATTTTCTTTACTTGGTGATATATTTGCTCAATTTATGTAAGCCTTACTTAATTGTACAGCAATTTAATGCATGTATTTTTATGAAACCGTACCAGACAAAAGTCAGTGTTGATGTAAGTGAGTGTTAATTACTGCTTTAATGGCAGATATGCCAGTTCATGTGTTTAAATGTTTTCCAGGAGCAGCTTCAAAGACTTGTGAAAAACAGAATGCCACAATGCAGGCAAAAAAACTAAGCACAGACTATTTAAACAAAATATTTTAGTTTGTCAGAATGACGTGAAGTTCCTTCTCCTAAGAGGATGGCCAATGTTTCTAAAATAATAATGCAAGTATCAGGCTTTAGTAAGTCTAATGTTTATCTCCTTCTGAGTCATAATAGGTTTGTTTCTGTATTCAGTAAAAAGTCAGATTTATTGGTCTGTTCTGTTATGGTGTTCATCACACTTTTCTAAGTTGGTGTTTCCTTTACCATTTCCTAATATTTAAAAGGAAATGTGTGTCCCAATTTACAGAGACATACAAAATGGTATTACACTAACACAGTTTTTAATCTGTCTGTTTTAAGACTGTTAATCCTTGTTTCTAGTAGATAATGAAGGTGACAAGATGATTAATGGAGCACCAATAACCCTTACCTAAGTAGGGTAATCAAATTTAATAAGTAACATTGGGTTGAACCAAGACTAGCCCTAACTGAATCTTTTTGTTGTAAGCGACAGATCTTTAGAGGATTCACCAGTTCATGAAGATTGGGATTGCCAAACAAAGGCCTGACCATAATCAAGGCCTAACACCTAAACTTGTGTTTTTTACCTGGTCTATCAATATAAATTTGACTGGTAAAGGAATTACTGCACAGCATTTCCGGGTATCTGTGACAAATCTGTGTTGCTAAAAATATAAGTTAATCATTTTCATGTGTTTTCCAGGAACCAAAGACTCTTGAAAGAGTCCAGGGAGAAACACTGCAGAAGGTGTGGATTGTTGTTCTGTATCTAACTTTGTGGTAAAAGGGCAGAGTTGATACTGATTAATCTGCTATAACAACCTTAAATGAGGTTTCTTTATTTTCGTCATTGAACTAGGTGTTCAAAATCTCACTGAACAACACAGTAGATATAACACAAAGATAGAAGGCAGCCTTGTATCAAACATGAACAAAACAGACGGTTTATACCGCGATCCTTTTGAATTGAACCTTGCACCTGTTGTAAAAATGTTACAGTATTTATTAAACTTCATGTTGTGATTACTTCATAATATTTTAAATATTTTTCGTTGATAATATTTTTTTGGTAATTGTAAGAAAAAGTGAAACCAAAACAAAACCAAACAAATTATTGCTCAGGAATACTTGATGTCTCATTTACATTTTACATTTATGCATTTAGCAGACACTTTTATCCAAAGTGACTTACAAAAGGAGGGTTTAACATTTAACTATGACGCTATTTACTCAGCAACTTCTTATTAAAATTAAAAATGTACAACAATACTTTAGAAAACATGACTGTTCATCTTCAGCTTAGATACAGTTTTACTTATGGGTTTAAAACATTATTCTTCTTGCAGATACATTTATAATTTGGCTAATTTGTTCTAAAGTTGTTTGCAGTTGTGAGTCTTCCGTTTTGTTTATTTGGTTTCTTGTTGAGATGCACTTGATCTTCAAATAAGTGCAATAGTGAAAAAATCATTTTTAAATCATTGTCATCATCAGTTTGTTTACATAGCGCCCATTTACAAAACATGTCATCTCAAGGTACTTTACAAGAAAATACTTTATTAAAATCATAAATATGGGATAAACAAATCAGTAAAAAAAAGTTATAATCTAAAGTAACCAAGCAGATTGCATCCAGTCATTGACTTGCAGCATTTACTCCTCCGTGATCAGCCGACCAAAACGATGGCTTGCGTCGTCGTTGACTTTACAACAATCCCTGATACTGAGAATGCATGTAGCGACAGTGGAGAGGAAAAACTCCCCTTTAACAGGAAGAAACCTCCAGCAGAACCAGGGTCATTACGAGCGGTCATCTACTGTGACTGAAGGGACAGAAGGCACAAAAACAAGAAAAATTCATTCCAGCAGATTAAGAACCTCCAGCCAATGTCTCAGCTAAAAGAACACCAGAAAAGCTTCTTTAGAGATAAGAACAGGAGAGAAAACAGAAAGTAAACACCTTAAATTACTGCTAGTAAAGCAGACTAAACAATAGAAAAGAAAGCAGCAGAGTCAGAAGTGGTCAGATATTCCAGCAGCTTAGGTCTACAGCAGCAAGACTATAGAAATAGTTTAGCCTTGAAGTTATGGAAGCAAATTGTTACCATAATTCAAGTGAAAAACCATTTTCCGAAATGCTTTTCTATTTTAAGAATGTGGTTGCATTATTTGACTCATAAATAAAATTAGTTACCAATCATCATATTTGCATTTGCACTTTCTTCTTCAAGAGCACACATAATCAAAAAGAAAAAAAACGGACATTGCTTTTTCGTTTTCTTGGTCTGCCCTCGCAGTACTGCCCACAGCTCGAAAACGAAAAAGCATTCTGGGTATGACAAGTTCGGTTTAGCAGCCCTTACATTCCAGATATCTCAAATTGTTTTACGACAAGACGTTTCAGCGATTTAAGATATCTCTATTTATATTTTGACTAGACAAAATACCTATTTGAGATATCGCTACATTCTGACTAGTCAAAATTACATCAGATTTACCATTGAGTTGTATTAAGACTTCAATTCAAGATATCTCGAATGAATTACTGACTATCTGAAATACACATTTCAGATATCTACAATTAAATTATGACTAGTCAAAAAGTAAATGCAAGATATCTCGATTTTAGTTTTGACTAGTCATAATTCTAATTAAATATATCTCTATTAAGTCCAAAATTCAAGATATCTTAAATGTATTTTTGGATATCTGGAATGTAATAACGGAGTCAGACGAAACCGAATTTATGTTAAAACGTGTTGTCATACCCAGAATGCTTTTTCGTTTTCGAGTTGTGAGCAGCACTTTGCAAGCAGACCATGAAAACAAAAAAAAGCATGTCTGTTTTTTGTCTTTTTGTTTATAGCATAAAATGTGCAGTCTTGAAGAAGAAAGTGCAAATGCAAATAGGATGATTGATTACTAATTGTATTTATGAGTCAAATAATGCAGCCACATTCTTAAAATGAAAAAGCATTTCTGAAAATGCTTTTTCATTTGAATTATGGTAACGATTTGCTAAGGTGAAAGAAGGTAATCTTAGATACCTGTTTTATACGAGACTTAAAAGATCTATCTTGATCAAAAATTGTGTAGATGTACCACATTTCTTTCCATTAAAACTTTTTTTTTAGAGGGTATCATTAAAAAGGTTTTTATAGCAAAGGTCTTACATATGTGCATATGTGGAGTTAAAGTACAATATGGATGCCAGGATGTAAAACATGTTACCACTGGGCTCTGTCCAACAGTGGAGTTGTGTTTTATGTAAAGCTAGATATTGTTAAGAACCTCACAATTGAATTAGTTTTATTCTTTGGGCTACTATTCGATTCAATAACATTGATTAAATGTTAGGTAAAATATTTGTAAATGCAATTATAGTAATAAGTGGTATACAAATACATTATCAGAGCACATATTCATAGGTTTATGTTTTACTTTTTTTATATTTTTCCTTTCTATATGAATAGCCATGGTGGTATACATTACTAAAATACTGCATACCTTAAAATATTTAAGGAATACAATTTCTTGAAATAAAAGGTAGCACGATAATACTTTTACTGAATATGAAATAGAAAAGTTAAGACAATGCTGCATTAATTCAAGTAAAGCTTTTGTGAACTCAAGTCATACTTGTTTCCTCATGGAAACTGAGACATTCACATTATTTTGAATTACATTTTTTTGTTATATTTAAAGAATATTGCCATTCAGAAACATTCTGCTTCTTTGGAATTTGTGAGGCACACCAAGAGCCTATGTTCATTATACTCAGGAAGAAGACGACAATGACCTCATATTGAACTGGTATGTGATCCTAAGCTTATACAGAGCACTGTCTAGCAGGTGTTGAGTCCTATCTTTCTATCTGGACATACAATTGACAAGACTGGATTTGACAGGACACCACCAGGTCTAATTGCATTGTGTTAAGTGTACAGTTTGATGTAGAGGGAATCGCTACATGATGATGTTTTCAGAATCTGGTCTCAGCTCCTTTGTTCCTCTGAATACATCTCTTGAGGATTCAGCATATGAAGACATTTTAGACAACTTATTCTCCCAACTTTGTGACACAATTAGTTCCAACATGACACAGTTAAGAGATGCCTGAACCAGTGTTGGATCCCACAAATGCTCTACTGGAAGAATAGTGAAATATTTACATTACAACCAAGGCTGTTGTGCTTTGAAACGATGGGCAGATGCTATAATAAATCATTTGTATTAAAAATGCGTCATTATTAAAGAAAAGAAAGTAACAATACATTTGGCATTGTAGAGTAGATCAATAACAAGTAGATTATTCTATTTGTTTTAAACTGGCAAATGATTTTATAAAATTTTCAAATTTTAATAAATTGATTTTTGTATTCTATCCTGTGTGTCAGGAAATGGGGTCGTGGCTGGGTTCTGTTTTTCTGCACTTCCGGGTCTGTTCAACAGAGGGTTCCCCGGCTGAGGTCTTCTGGGTGCGAAACACAGGTGCGGGTCATCGTCAATCAGTCCTGCATCATAAGAGGAGCAGGTTGCCAGTCCTTCCTTGTATGAGTTTTAGTTACGAAAGGCAACGACTCCTCCTCAGAGCCAACTTGTGTACATCTCATTGCTGTCTTGAATAATTATCTGTGTACATCCCTGGTGATTTTTCAGTGTGCTCAGCACAGGTGGAACCATTCTCTTTAACCCCTTAGCTCAAGAATCTATCAAGATTCAAGCCTAATTGTGATCCTCCTGGAACACGGATCCACCACGGCAGGTAACAGCTCCTCCATCTAAGATACTCACAAGCCACGTCTGCACCATCGCCCAGCACTTCAGCAACCAACTCTCCAATACAGAAGGAACACCTGTGGTAGAAGCCTTAAAACAATTGATCCACTCAGATGCCTGTTGTGTCTACTCGATAATCTCCAGTTCAACTCACCTATCAGTGCTCCCGGTCCCCTAGTTCCAGCTTTTTGTGGACTATTCTGTATTTCATATATCTCTGTGCAATAATTCAACTTTCACTTTCTTGCATGTGGGTCAAAAAGCTATATACGACACTGTGATAAGAATCATGGTCAAGCAATATTGTAGAGAAAAAAAAAAGCTCAATTTGTAGGAGCACAAGTAATTGTTTTTTATTAAAGGGAAATTAAAGTTTTTTGGATGAAATAAATAATAAAAACGGGAGAATAAATATACCAGAAAAAAACTTTTGTAGCAACCCTAAAAGCATCTGGTGGAATAAACGAAGACAGTGGATGTTCTACAGCACAGATGCCGAGCTGGTTCTGTTTAACCAGAGCATTGAACAAACAGATGCAAAATGCCATACAAGATTTTTTTTATTCACTTAAAGAATGCTTTTTATAAAGAAGAAGAGCACACACATACACAGCTGGTCAATGCACCATTTTCTTTCCTTTCCTTTTTCTACATACTCATTCTCATCTTCTTTAATTACAACATGAGCAGCATGGGCAGCTGTTCTCAGTCTGGATGTCTCAGATTCTAATTGAAATTTATTTCAGCAAAACAGAGATCCAATAAGAATGTCTTTTGAAACATTCCTTGTGTTAAACTGCTTAAGCTGACTATGCCTGAAAAGCATCTTTCCTCCAACTATGTAAACAACAGAAATACTCTATTGATCCGCCAATTGTTCCTCAGGAGTACTGACATTTAAGGCACATCATATGTAACAAAGCAGACAACTCAGAAAGCAGCTAAATGGCCAAACAGTTTCAAGTCTGAGCACACTTATCATCATTAGTGCAATACTGCATCAAATGAAACTATTACCATTCACCACCTTTCATCTAAAAAGATGATAATTGACCTTTTAGTGACGTAATAACAGCCATTCATTTACGTCACTGCTGTACACATTGATTCTGAATTATATGCTGCTCTTTGCATGTCTTCATTAGAAATGAACCTGAAAGAATATTATACTACAGCTATTTGCACTGTAAAAAGAAAAAGTCTTATGGTGCTTTTGGTTTTTAATGTATGTCATGATCCTTGTTGTCTTTTGTTGTTGTTTGCTTTGGGTTACTGGTTTTATGTATTCTGTGTTGTGATTTGTTAGCGTTTCTCTTAGTTATTTATTGTTAGGTTCATCGTATGTGTTTAATTAAGTTTATCTAGGAGTTCCATTGTTTGGTACTTCGAGTGAGACGAAACTAGCGGCGAAATCGACAGCCTCTTCCGCCCAGCTGTCATAGTAGGTGGAGAAAATCACCCAATTCTGAATGCTGCTAAAGTTTTCCGGTAATTACAGATATATTTGCTAGTTACAGATATTATTAAATAAAGCTGGGCTGCTCTCTCAATTTCGTCCGCCATTGTACAAAAATACTGTTGAAGATACAGGAAGTCCGACCGGAGAAAACAGGAAACGCGGACACTTGACGTGCGTCAAGCGCGTTTGAAGCATCAGACCCTGAAAACTTCACGAAATGTACACGCGTCCAACTTCAAGTGTTAGATGTATTTTTGGATGCTCCAGACGCATTTGGTGAGAACCAGCATTAGGAGTATGTCTCTAACAGCAGTACAAACCTACAAACAGATTTTATTTTGTGTGCTAATTTTCCCTGTAAAATAGGATCTGGATAGAATAGAATAGAATCCCTTTAATTGTCATTATACACATTGTAGAACGAGATTGGAGGACCACTGCTTTCTGTGCCATACAAAATTTTCTAAAATATAAATACAGAAAGAAATTAATATTTGGACCAATCTAAATTCTCCTTGACTTTCCTCTCAGTTTAGGATAAGCACAAATACCTTGGTAGGTTTGTTGGGTTGTGTTATATTCTGCCGTTTTTCAGTTTTGAGTTTGTGTGTTAAATGCATCATGTTTCAAGTATGGGATATTGTTTAAGAAGCTAACTCTGCTTTAAACTTCTTTACAGTTTCCTCACTGTTCTTTATACTGGGTTCGCTGGTCTCCATGATGCTGGTTTTTCTCTGATGTCTCTTCAAAGAACCTCAGAGGACAAAGACACAGTAGCTGGATTTATCAATGGTAAGTTAAACACTAATGAACTCTTTTTACTTACTAACTAGGAAACATCTAAAGGTAATTCGTTTCATATCTTTATGTGTGTGAGAATGAGACAGAAACTACTTTTACATTTTTACCTTTAACAAATATTAAACAAACCATTTTCCTTAACTTAGCATGATTTGAAGGTTCCTTTCACAACTCTCTGTTGGTCTGCCTGATGTAATCATAAATACATTTGTTAAAGTGCTTTTAACAAGACAAAATGTGCTAGAGCTTCAGGGGAATTGGAATACGTTTGGAAAGCACTGCTGTCAACATCTTGCAACATACCCAACATATAAAACAGTATTACAACTCTGTTTTACGAGGTGTTGGCAATTAGTTCCTGGCTATGCCACTTCAGATATGTTAAATACATTTAATTTTCTATTTAGTTTATGTTTGTAGTGCCATATACACATGTTGGCTAAAGGCACTTTACAAAAAACAAACATTTTACATATACACAAATTTATGTTTCAACTTTTCTGTGTTTAAAGTTCCCATAAAAAGGCACAGGTCATGGAAAGGCAACCAGAGCTTGAACAAGGCTCCTCATTCCAATCATTAGGGCCCCAGTCTTCTTGCCACCTCAGTCTCACAATGGAGCTTCAGTCCATGATCATAACTGAACTTTGATGCTCTAATGGAGAGTTGAACCCAGCATTCTTGACATTCGTCCAGAGGACCTCTACCAGAATCACCAGAGCTCATTTATTCTTGTTGTGGTTGAGCTTAGGGAAAGGGGATTGCTGTAAATGTCTTGTGTCTAATGTCATTTCTTGTCGGCTACTGTGACTTCATCAACCCAAACGCACACAAAGCAGAAATAGCTGCTTCTTCTGAAATATATGTTAGGAATTCCTGCTGTGTAAATCCATACTTCATCATGCAGTTGTGTTACTATAAATACACCATATTTTAAAAAAATGCACCTCTGGCTGGTTCTTCTAACAAAAGGACAGATTGTATTTTTAAAACTTTTATTTGATTGGAGTTGATCACAAATGGTGATAACAATCAAGACACAATATGATGAAAAAAGCTAATGTAGCAGCATAAATGTTATGCAGCCACTTTAAGGCCAATTGCAGCTGCTGCATATAAGCGGGTCACCACCTGCCATGAGGCTGTTTGCGTCGTGACATTGAATCCAGCTGCTTCCGTTGTTGGTTAAACTGTGTTGGCCTCCATTGCTTTCTCCTTCAATATTTGGACCGATCTGTCCTGTTTGTTTGCTTGACGAAGCTGTGCTGCACGGGGGGAATTGGGATTTGTTTGTCTGGCCGTAAATTATAGTCCTAGTCAGCAGTTGTATTAATAATCTGCTCTATCTTTTAGCTTCCGGATGAGTTTCTGGTCAGCACTACTCTTGGAAAGACACTCGCTGCTGTTTTGCCTATAAAGAAATGTGTCAAAAGACTTACCTGAGCTCTCCCCCGCTGTCGGAGCCTTGATGCCGCTGCTAAAAGACTAAAGTGCAATATTGTAGTGCTATCATTTCACTGTTTTGATTGTACTGTTCTCTTTTTTGTTTTTCTTTTAGGGGGTGAGACTTGTCGTAGGTATTTTGTTGGAGCACTTGTTTGTTTTCATTTGCTGTGGCTTTGCAGTGTCCAAGGTGATCCCTTTTTTTCACTGGATGTTGCCCCTTTCCTCACTACTCCCCCCATTGGTAAGCCTCAGTTTCCTTTGAAATGAAAACATTTTAATACAGTACAATTTTGTTAGAAATACATCCACTGTTTTAATCATTTAGTTTCAGGTTTTTGTTTATTTAAAGAGAAACGCATTGAAGTTTAATGCATTTTTGTAGAACTGTGAAAACTGTCTGAATCTTGTCTCATTTCCAGCAGGATTTAACTGTGTCCTTATTTCAATTACTTTTTTTCCTGTAGTTATTCCAGGTGCTGTTGCTGGTTTCCCTTAAAGTAAACTTTAACATCTTACATATGGGTTTCATAATAAAGAAAACTCACCCCCAGGTGGTCACACTAATAAAGACAGAATTATAAACTATACTTTCGGCAAGGCCTGTGGCAGCAACACACCAGCTTAAATAATCAAGAAGAATCATGCATGCATGTAGCGACAGTGGAGAGGAACCCCCCCCCCCCTTAACAGGAAGTAACCTCCAGCAGAACCAGGCCCAGTACAAGCAGCCATCTGCCACGACCGACTGGGGGTTTGAAGAGACAGAAAACTAAATTAGAAGCGCAGGATACTGAAATAAAAGAGTTTATAGAAGCAGTTGTAGAACGTCACTGGAAGCATCTCAGCCCATGTTCTCCTCCAAGAAGCTGTCTCAGCTAACAGAACGCCAGACCAGGTGTGGTTACTATGGAGAGAAGAACACTAAGAGAAAACAAAAGGTTAACAAGGTTGAAATAACGGTAACTAAGTAGATTGGACAAAGGAAGAAAGTAGCAGAGAGAGAAGTGGTCA
>JAVLVB010000359.1:565077-590961 GCA_032876305.1 Orestias chungarensis | reverse complement strand
TATATATATATATATATATATATATATATATATATATATATATATATATATATATATATATATATATATATATATATATATATATATATATATATATATATATATATAAGATGATCATAAATAAAAAGCAAACACAAAAGAAATTAAAAACAATCTGGTTTTTCGACAATTAGTATTTTTTTCAATGGGGAAACTGGACGCTCTTGAGGAAGATGACAGGTAAGTGAAGATCCATATTGGTGAATTAATCCGATGAGAAGGGGATCTCTGAGATGTTAACAGAGGGAGTGGCTGATGGCATGGTGGCTGGACATGTAGCACGGACCTTGATCTGGAGCTGAAGGTTGGAGAACTGTTGCAGTCTTGGGTTTGTTGGTTTTCTGTGCCTTCAGCAGACTATCTTGAAGATGACTTGAGTTATCCGGAAGTGGATGTACAAAAACAGGTACCTGAGTTTAGCACACACGAACTGAAGTCACTAGGGACAGCAAAAGGATAACTGCAACCAACAGAGTACATTAGTATAGCAACGAGGAGAGCCCATAAGAGGCTTGGGGATAACATGTGCGGGTAACAATCATGCACTAAATGACTGCAGAGCCTTTCCTCTAATACTGATTGCTCTCATCATTGGGATCTGTGAGGCCACAGGTGTTGTCAGTTCATATAACTGTTCCATAATCCCCTCTGGTGAGACAACAAGGAAAAAACAGAACAAAGCACACCCTGCCAGAAGCTTACTTCCTGGCAGTTGCTTGTTTTAGAATTTTTGAGCGGTCACATTGTTTTTTTCTTTACATTTGTTATGATTACATACAAGAGGAAAGTCCAAAAGAACTATTTCGTGTTAGGAATTCACTAGTCAAGTCTGCAGAGGCCAATGCTGAAATGTTGCAGAGATACAGTATACGCACCAAGCTTAATATTGATAAACCAACAGACTCTCTTCAGTTTGGAGCTCTGCTGGAATTTTTCCCAACACTTTGTTGAGGATGTATTATTATTCCTGCAGTAGACTAATTTTGATGAGCGACTAAATTTCATAGAGAATCCTTTATTTTCCACAACCAACATTTCTGTAGTCCTTTTTGTTTTTTTGCACTGCCAGAAGTTTGTTACTTTATCCTTGCTGCCACTGAATCACTTATTCAGCATTGGAATTTCGGACCACACTCTGTTGTTTATGTTTTTGTCCTGAACCATAATACATGATCCTTGGTTTTTCTGTACATTTAAAAATAAAAATTTTAGCCATACTGTATAGTTAATAATGTTACTTGCTTATTTACAGCAAACACCAACATTTCAGTAAGGCCTTTTTAACTTTTAAAGTAGATTTAGGTCAGCTTCTCTCCTTTAATTTATTAGAAGCCTCTTTTTCCCACACCAGTAAATTCAGTGTGTGTGCAAGTTAATGGTAAATTCTAATCAGTTTGCTAGACAGCAGGAATGTCTTGAAAACATAATGATCTGGATGTCTAAACTTTTTGCATTTGAACTCTGAAAAGACAGAAGTTGTAATCTTTGAACCAGAACCTCTAAAAAAGAAACTGCTGAGAAACTACATGGCATCAAATTGGCTTCTTGCAATAAAGTACAGAACCTTGGTGTCATTTAAGTCCCATACCACACAGGTCTCTGAGATTTCCTTGGTTCAACTTAGAAATATTCTGTCTAGGAGTGATGCTGAAAAACTAAAGCTGGACTCTGCAAAAGTAAATACACCTGGTCTGGCATTCCGTTAGCCTCCATTTGTCTCATCAAAACCCCCCTCGGTAGTGGTTTTGCTGGAAGATTCTTCCAGTTGATGGGGAGTTCACTGTCACTACATGCATGCTAATGAGGGATTGCTGTAAAGTCAACGGCAATGAAAACTATAATTTTATTGCTATGATTCTGGAGAAGGAGTGAATGCTGCTAGTCAATGACTTGATAAAAATGGAAACTTTTTTTTCAACTGGTTTGTTTATGATTTTCTTATGATTTAAATCAAATTAGTTTTTATGAAATGCCTTGAGACGCCATGTGTTGTAAATTGGCGCTATGTAATGCTGAAAAAAACACATAATGACTACCAGTAAAAATAAAAATGGTAAGTTTTTTTCTTATTTTCAGTCATGTTTTCCTTGTCAAGTATAACAAAAAACGTTCCTAATGTTTGGATCCATAGCAAAGCTTTTAAGAGGTTTTAGACTACTGAGCTGTAGCTAGCACTGGCATCAAGTCTCAGAACTAAATCATTAGAAACCTCTGGTCACAAATGTAACATTTTTTGTAGCATGTTGCAAGGAAGTTAAATCCTGGTTTTCAAACAAAGAGGAAAAAGTCATATTCAGATGAAGATTGATGTTTAGCTCACCCTGCCTCTCCACCGCCAAGGTAGGACAGAATATATAAAAACAAATTATCACAGATTAAATAAGGAAAATGACAATTATATATGCTATATAGTGTTTTCCTAAAAATTTCAGCAGCTTGAAACCCGAAACCTGTGTCAGCAATATACATAGTTTTGATTCTTGAATAACCTAGAAAAACCAAAAGCTCATGTGAACGATAAACTTGAAAAAGATAAAATACCTGTGTTAGTTTCCAGATGGAAGCCAGTTTTAGCTTACCATTTACTGATATGGTCCCAGTCCATAGCAGACACATTAGCTCTAACCGTTCAACCAAATATCTTGTTCTGTATAATTAGCTGAGAAATAGGTTCCTTTGTCACCAATTTAGGGTTGCACACTTGAAAGAGCATTGCCTGGTCTCGTCAATGGTCTTTCGTTCAATAGGAAAAAACATTAAGGGATCATCTTGGCATTATTTAATGAAGAAAGCAAGAGAACTTTGCCCTGGCACCATTTCTGGAGTCGTCTCACAGGGATTAGAGGAAACAGTGAAATGACATTATCTTCCATTATCACTTCCAGGCTCTTAGTCTTCCGCCCCGTTGAAAACTGCAGCACTAATCGTCATAGATGTGTCTCTGTTATCAACTGAAAACTCCAGCGGCAAAAGTTCAGATTTTCTAACTGCAGCGTTCGACATACCAGATGCGTTTGACGCTTGAAACACTCGATGCTGTGGAAGCATAAAACACATTGGGAATCAGGGTGATGCATCAAAAACTAAAACAAATAGTTGTGTTTGAATATATTTTACTGCGTGGTCAGATTGCATGATCTTCTCCTGTAGAACAGGTTCCTTCTTCAGGTTTAAGACATTGGAAAAGACAAGACATAATTACTGCTGTTACCACTGACCTTCATAGAACGTGATGAAAACCCAATGGTAGATTTGTTTATTATGTGTTTATGCTACTGGAAGTTTGCTAAATGTCATTTTTGCTTTGTTATTTAGTTTGAGTAAAGTCCCAGGTAGTTAAACCTAACTGGTACCTCAAATTAAAAAAATCTTATAAAAGTCAAAGAAAAAGCTTTAACTTACTCTTTAGGTCCAAAAGAACTTGCTTTTGGAGTACATTTACTATGTATTCTGGAAAATTGGTGTTGTCTCGTTATCTACTTTGTATTCCTGCTTTTGAGATGTATGAAAATGAGGCCACATGTTCTCTACAGAAATTTGTTACTACCTTTAGAGTTATGTATAGCATGTACAGGTTTGTTTTGTGTTTCCACTCTGATCATTTTCTTGTTTGTACTTTAGTTATCTGTTATTATTTCATACTGTTGTCTTAGTTTATTCTTACTGATTTATTCATTCCTTACATGTTACTTAGTATTCATTAGATGTTTAACTTACCAGTTGCTCCTCATTTAGCTTAGTGTTTCTGCTTGGTTATTTTTAAGTTGCTTTTTGGCTCCCTTCGTATTAATTTACCTCCTTTCTCAAAGATCTTCTTTGGTGTTTGGGTATGTCACAGCTTGGCTTTAACAATATTAAAAAAGCGCTGCTTTTTACAAAATTTCTCAAAATCTTTTAGAGCACATAGATGACCTGTTTAGTTCTTCTGTCTAGCTACGTCATTCCAAAACTTTGAATGATAATCAAGCTATTATGTTGAGGTTTTCGGATGTATGCTTTAAAATATGGTATGCCAAAATAATTCAATGTTCAGCATGTTATCAGAAACGTAATGTTGAAAACAGTTCCTCTATATCTACTTTAGACACAAACAATTCAGTATTGAACACACCATCATTTTCTTAGTAAATACATTTTTTTACTTTTTTTCTTTCATACAAGCATGATATCGAGTAATCCCTGTATACAATAAATAAACATTAATTAAGGTTTGTTGTAAAATTGAGTAGTATTATACATAAAACGGTTAGAAATGTTAAAAAATAAAAAGCTAAGAAACATGTAAGTGTTTATGATATATTCCTGCTACTATAGGAAAATCAATATCAGATGGTTTCATTTTCAGAGACGGAAAACATTTTTCCTTTTTCCTTGTAGTTTACTTTCAAATTGTGAAAATAATTTGACTAATTCATGATATTCTGATTTAAAAACATAACAAAACGTTCCAGTAACCATGTATGATGTGTCGCTCATATTCAGGGCCAGTTATCATTGAAAGTGTTAAGAGCTCCATAGACTGATTTGGCATTGAAAAGCAGGATAGAACACCGGGGTCCACAACGTGAAGGTGAGAGAGATTTTAAAAGACTTGATTAATACAAATTGTCTCCATTCCAAACAAGAATTGGCATCTGTGGCAATGATGACACTGCACGCTTTTCCAATTCTGGCAACAACAGTGTATGCAGCTAATACATACTTCCGCTGAGACAAATGAAACCTAGACTTTTAGAGGCATCCACTGTGCTTCCAACCAGTCAACCAGAATACAAAACTATTTAATTGAAACAGATAATTTGAAATTAGATTAAAAGGAGATGTATGAAGTCCTGTTTCTTGCTGTAGATTTAAAAAAACAGTGGGCTAGAAATGAAAAAGACTGTTTCTGTAATTTGATGATGACAGATTAGGTCCTGCCTTAGCTTATGATGTATTGGGAGTGTATGAAAAATGGAACTGTGAGGGAAAGCCTGAAGCTAAGATGTTTGATGGACCTTCTGAGATGACATCTGAACTTAATGGGGTGCTGGCAAATAAAGAAAACGGTGCCAGAGGCCATGTTTGCCCAAAAATAGAACCTTATGTTGATGTATTTATCAAAATACATTTCAGAGGTTAAAACCTTTTTTGAATCCCTTGAGGGTCTCTGATAAATGCTAAGTCATTCTACAAAGTGCATCGTTTTATTGGATGATGAAAATTGCACTAACCAAATTGAGATCTCCACAGTTGCCATCAATAAGCAATCTAAGTCCCTTGCTATGTTCTGGAATAGTGCCGCTAAAGGTTGCAGCAACATGCTCTGATCTTTCCTTTTCTTTGAAAATTTCATTCCTTTTTAACTTTCATGTGGAAGAATTTATTTTTGGGACAACTCTACTTTTCTATATATTTTGGTCTTTTGTTATGATGCGTAAACATAGCAACAGGGTGGTTTACAACAGGGAGCCGATGATTAATATTGGAGTATTTCATTTCCCTTTAGGATAAATAAAGCATTTTTAATTCATTTTAATTTAATGACTTCCTGTTGAGAATCTATTACAGACCGTTTTGAGGCGACAACCATACCTTAGCTGCTGTTCACAATTCCAGCTACAACGACATTTATGCAAAGGTAACTCTCTGCTTTAAAGAGACACAGGGAACAGTTCTGAGATAAAACTCATTCAGGCCAACTTGTAGAATTATCTCCCTTGTGGCACCTAGACTTTTAAACATGGAGATAAACAAGCACAATTTTACAACAGAGTGACAAAAATGTTTGTGGAGAAAGATACGAACACAAATGTCATACAATGAAGACAGGATTTTGAAACATTCTATCATGTATGGTATCCTTAATAATAAATAATGCTTATTTTTATTTAAATTAAAAGAATACAGATTACCTGTATAGTAATTTAAACATATGATTTAAACATGAATAAAATATGATTTTGTTTTATTTGCTGTAGTAATGTTGAACAGTATGTGATTGATTAAAGTATATTTAAAAGCTTTTGAAATGACTTAATTAAAATACAAGGTTCTGATTCTGATTTCAGAGGGATTCAGTTCCTCACCAGTCAACCACACTTGACTGTCCATTCTGCTAGTTTTTTTTATGAGAAGTAGGTTAGGTTGTAACTTTAACTGTTAGAGGGACCAAGCAGTAAACTGAAGGACATTGATTACAAAAAATCTTTTGAATTTATTTTTCAAAAAATAAAAAAAATGTACTCCATTAAAAAACACCCAAATGCCAGATAAAAATGGGCCCAAAAGAAAAGGTCAACTAAACCAAACCTAACTACGGATAACAAACAAGAACTGACCTATCACAATAAACACAGAGGAATTTATACACACATAGCCTAGTCTACAAAATACAATGAGGGGGGGGTCTAAAACGAAATAAATCTATGACAGCTTCTCAAAATCAAGTCCCCCATTTACAGCAGGCTGATGGATTCCTCCACTTCCTTATGTTGCATCAGATTTGGCCTCCTCAGCTAGTTTCTTTAAACTAAGCAAAGAAATAAGTGAACAATCTACAAAGACATAGGATGTTTACCAAATGTGTGTACCCATATGAGTAAACCATCTTAAATAATAAAGTGCTGACAAAACAAACACTGATGAAGAAAACTATTAATACTAACACTGTGAATTAGCTGGAGGGACCTCCATATATACCCAAACTATAGATAAGAAGGATATTTATGCAAACACACAGTAAAAAAGTAAAAACAATTAATATAAACAGAATCATTCACAGAAAAATCCACTGAGAATTTTAGTTTAATTCCGCTATGTTTATTTCATTAAGTTATTTCTGCTATTTTTAAAATGCATTCTACAGTTCGACACTATAAACCTCTGTTTGGAGGGAAGAACCGGAAATTTACTTTCGATGGGATAAAAATCGACTTTTTATAAAAGGTTATGACATGTACATGTCAAGCCTACAAGGATACAATTGATTGTTTGGTTTCCCCAGTTAGTCTAGAGGACAGTTAAATATGCTGAACTGCATTTTATTCTCTTAATTTCAAATGGCCAAACCATGACACCAAGATTGACAAATGACAAAAGTTTTTAAATAAAGTCTTGGTAAAACAAAATTAATATGGTTTGATCAATATTAAAATGGTGGAGTTTCCTTTAAAAGAAACGGGGGAGATGTGGTTTTTAACACACAATGCCAGAATTAGTTTAAAAAATGTATTAATCATGTAAAATTGTTCCAGTAATAGTTTAAAAACTGAGCACCGCCTCTAATATTAATTATTAATACCTAAGAATTATAAATAGTCCATCATTTTCAAACATTTGAGCTTTTTAGAAACTTTTCTTATATCTAAACAAATTGGTGTGTTACTCCTTGGGTACTAAACATAATATGCTGATAAGGTTTGGAGGTCTTTCTCCAAATCTTGGCTTAACATTTTTGAAGCACATAGATCATTAATAAACTTTCCAAATGATTAAAGTCAACACAGACTGTTTTATACTTTGTGACTGTAGTGCCTCTCCCATTGGCAGGCCCAATTTAATAACTGCTGCCTTTTCTCGCTTACCAAGATTTTCTTGGCAGAATTCTTCTCAGATGTAACACTAAACCTAATTACACTGTGTTTTTTCAGAGTAAGCCTCTGTTCCGAACATTGATTTCATACTTTGTACTTCCTTTGACACCCTCACACTATTTCCTGCATCCATTATTTATATGACAAATGTGTCAGGTTGTTCATTTCAATTGACATCTGTATGCATTTAATTGAAAGTAGCGGAATATAGCCTAATCTGGCTCATCTTGTCTACTTCATATTGAATGATTTTAGTTCCAATGGTCAACAGTGTTTCATTACTGAATTTCTCTCTCTTCTGAATCCATTGAGTTACCTGTACAAGTGAATTAGGTAATAATTGATAGGCAAATCCAGATGTCTGGGTTGTGTCTCTGCCAGCAGGTTCCGGGTATACAGCAACTGCTGATACTGTTAGTGGTGTTACAGTATTTCTGCATGCTGACCCATGAAGCCACAATACTGCATACTCTGTGTTTGGTGGCCCTGGTCCAGATGCAAACCCTGAATTCAATTCAATTATGTTTATTTACATAGCCAATGCGGGAATTATAACAGATTTAGTACTATATTGTACCCAAACTAAGCAGAATTCTTTATGACACAAAAGGGCACAGAAACTGTTAGAGTGAGTTCCTTTTCAGCACTTGTCCAGCTTTCCACAGGGGGCCAACCGTGCTCACCCTCTGCTGGAGCGTTTGCCACTCCAGGTGCGCCCTGTTGGCGTTGACGAGCTGGGCCAGTATAAGAGGAGTGGTGGACCAGCTACTCGACGCCTGAGTGTTTGTTACTCCTGGTAATCTTGTTTCAGCGCCTTCTCTTGATTATGTGTGTTTTTGTAGTTCTCTTATGCTTTAGTTTTGCCTCCAGCTGGTTCTCCAGTTTTTAATGATATTTATTTGTTAACTTTGTTGCTCGTTTTCCCACGTTCATAAGAACCATTGTACTCACCTCAGGTTCCCATCATCTTCAGTGCTTCACAAGATCTCTCTCCGGTCCACCACATCCATCTGGTCTCCCCGCTCCTCTTGGCTCGGCTCGATCTGCCCGCTCCAGCATCACTTCCATCTGGCATGCAAGTTCCCCTGGACAGCTTCCTCACCCTCCAACGCAGGAATTGGAACTCACCTCTGACCTTCCCCCCTGGCGTCAACATCCATCATTCACAAGTAAGATCTGCCCAATATTATCCTTTCTTCACATCACGACAACTCACCTGTTCTGTCCTCCACCTCAGTGGTCTCCGGTCTCCCACGTCGCCGTACGCTCCGAGTCTCCTGCCGTTCCCCGCTGTCTCACTGTGCTTGCTGACCTGCCGAACATCACCGTCACCCGCTGTCTCCCGTTACCGGATCTCGCTCCATTCCCTACAATAAAATTCATTATAAGTGTTCTCCAGAGAGTTCTCTGTTTATGTGGCTCAGAAGCCTAAACAACATGACAAACGACTGGAATAATGGAATAAATTAACTCGTTTTGGTTTTGAATACCAATGCTGCCATGTGCAGTTTGTCAGTGATTAAAATTACTTGTTTGAAAATGTATGGAACAAAGTGTTCAGAGGTCATAAAGTTGAAATAAAATGAAGAGCGGATCTCTGGTTAAACAGCAGTCTTACCTGGACGTATAGTTGATCACAAACCTCTTAGCTAGAGGTACACAAATGTTTACTGTTCTACAAAAGAAAGAGAATCAACAGTAAATATATTTTGATGATTCTCCTAGCTACTGAGTGTAAAATTATTTGAGCACCTCATTGAATAAGTAATTAAATCAAGTGCCATATTTTAAAAACCGTTTCATGCCAACTGTGCCTTCTATATTTCATGCCTCATTATTTGTCAAAGTTGATTTTGTCATGCTTGTTTGTCAGCTGCTGTGATTAGAATGGAAATGATGATTCTGCATCGCTGGCAAATAGGAAAGCAGAAAATAGGAAACAACGTAAACCTTTGCCAAACAACAACATGAAGGTGCTGGTTGGAGGCACAGAGACCTGCATCCTGATTGTATGTAAAATGGTGAATTATTAACAGGACGTGTTTAATACTTTTGTATAAAAAGGTTTGAGATTGATACATTAGAGCAGATGTTAGCAGGGATTAAAGATCTCAAGACTTCTATGCTATTATATGCTTACCTCTGGTACATGTTCTCTGGCACATTCTCACTCTTTTTTCCCCATTTCTGATACACCAGACAAAGTTTACGTATTAATGCTTGAAAAAACTCTTAATTGTTCTAAAAGTCTTTGGTTTACATGGTAAAATGATATGGTGAAAGTCCCCTTTGCTTCTCCAGTACTCATCTCACAGATTGTATTTTTGTGAAGTAATCATTCGTGGTATGATCAGTCTGTGTTTTTTACACAATAAGTTAAAGGCTCTTGAGAAATCAAAGAACATGATCATCTAAGTGATCATCTACCTCCATTATCCAGATTACATTAGGTTCTTATAGGAGGTGTATGAGTGTGTTTTCAGCTATAACCTAAAAAGATAACCCTAAAGAAATTAGGCCATCAGGAAACATCAGTTTTATTCCTGACTCTTTTTGTGTTTGCTGCATTTTCAAACTCCCAGTCAGTGAAGGAACATGGCTATTTGTACTGACTCAGGTTCGGGTTGCTCTTTGCATGGTGGTCCAGTAGCAGGGAATGTTAAAAGTCGGTGGAGTTTTGTTTTTTTCAACTCTTAACCTGATTTCAAAAAACGAAACTTGAACCAGTGTTTGATAATTATGATCAATTTATATGTATGTATTATTATGTTGAAATTACTTTTTCTTTCTTTCTTGTTCATATTCACTTAGGAGTTGTTTCCTATGTACTGGAACAAGGCAGAATATCTTCCACAACATTAAGACATATTTCTTGGTCAGTCTAAGATGTACTTCAGGATCAAACAGAGCTGCTCTGCACAGGTCTCAACATTGTTGGCCTGCCAAAATCTGGTTGTGCATCCTTGTTCTAGTTTAGTCTCTTGAGTTGTCTATTCACCTGACAGCTCTGAAAGTTTATGCAAGCCTCAGAACAAACCTACGAGAAACACATTGGAAGAAATGTATTGAGAAGTTAACATCGCTTACAGAGTTGACATCATGCAATCTTTACTTTTGCACTGATGCACTCTCTTGGCAAATAATCTGGTCAATATCTAGGCATCAAGGTTCAATAAAATATTTTTTTATATTTGTACTTATGTGCATTTTTCCGTTGCTTTTGTCACAGATGCTTAAACCTTAGTCTGGTAATGTCAGAGAAACAGGTAGAGACACATTTAAGGCTTGATCCTGCAGCCATGTTTCATTAAAAAATAACCTTTAATATTACTTTTTTTACGTGTTCTGTAACTCAGAACTCTTGTCTGAGTTCCACTGTGAAGCCAGACAGACTTTACTTTTACAAGTACGTCATTGCAGCTAATACTGCTGCACTTCACTTGATACATATGTATAGAACTTTATTAGAAATTAATTGGTGTTAATGTCAATTGTAATGGACATAGAAGCAGAAGTGAAAGAAGAGCAAGAGGGAAAATTGGTGGGTGAAGAGATATAAAGCAGAAGAAGATAATAAGAATAGAGGAGAGGAGGAATGACACAGAGAATGCCAAACAACACCCTAGAAATCCACCTCTGCAATCGCTACTGGAAATGAAACAGAAACAAACATAAAAAATAAAATAAAAAAAATACAGAACTGGGAAACTATAATGGCAAGCAACATATGAATAAATAACAATAAATACTACATCCCTGAAGAATAAACTGTAGTAATTAAAAAATATTCATTCTTGAAGCTCATCATAGAGCATCTGAGAACACCCGAGTCTAAATACCAGTATGTGCCTCTGGTTTTGTGTTGTGGTGTATTCATAAGAATGTTGTATAATGCGTTTAGGGAGCCACAGAGTCTCCCCTAAAGACCCGGGACAGACCTAGGGAGTAGAGCCCCCCTGAGCATGGAACTCTGGGGGGTACGCTGCCGGGACATCAAAAGCCACTAGAGCACCAGTATGGAGAGGCTGTTATCACTTGAAGGGAGTTTGAAAGAGAAAATAGGCTATACATTTCTTAGAGCAGTATCCAGAAGAGGAAGCGATTCAAAGCCCAATCGGACAAATAAACAGGCAAACACATAGACAATCAAATTAATCCACCCTTGTGCATGCTGACAAATAAATATTCCTACCCACTCATTCATTCATTCTACTTGCAAGTTGCTTTCAATAATGGTGGAAACTATGAGCACTGAGTGGTCAAGGCAGACTGACTGCAGGGAAGACAACAAACTACCCCAGCAGCCAGAATCCAAATAAAATGAACACATGTCACAGAGATGAGGTTTATTATTATCCTTCCCTTGAATTCCATTAGGGGTGCCCACACCCCGAGGACAGGGCCGGATTGGGAGATTTTTTCAGGCCAGGAGTCAGTCATGTAACCAGGCCACCCTGGGCTTGCCACGCATGCATGTTCCCACACATACATGTTCACACCGACACCTAAATGCATGGGCACAAGCAAAACGCATTTGTGCACGTGCGCTCACACAGTTATAGCAAATTCCAAATAAAATGCCACCTATTAGACCTACTGTAACTTCTGAGGTTGTAATATACAATAACTTTACTGCTGTTAATTCAATAGTACTAAGATAATAAAGGTTTTACACAATAATAAGTATCTAAGTTTGAGCTTTACAGTCAAATCATGTAAAAAATCAACTGCCTCAGTGGCACATTATCAGGGAATACTAATGAACCCCAACCTACAGTAAATCCAAGGTTGAAAAACACAAAAGTTCATGTTTGATCTGGGATACATATCAGCAAATCAGCAGCAGACAGAAATATTTAACAACACGATCACTTAATAGAATAACACCAAATTGCAAAGAAAGCTATTATAACAGTTTAGAGCCATTTATGACAATGCTAGCGTCTGGTAGTGTTCATGTGTTGTTGCTCTACTCTAGAAATGGTTTTGTAACTTCTACCAAATGCTCTACGTCTCCTGAAGTACTAGCAGGACTGGTCTCATCACCATCACCACCTTTCAATAGCAAACATATGTTTACAGTTTTCCATAAACTGTATTTCATACAGTAAGATTATGTAGCCTGTCTCACTGATTTGGCCTTGCACTCATATCATGATAGTGATAAGTTTATATCCAATTAGCTGGACAAATAAATAATTTAAAACGTAAATAATAAAAATAATAATAAAGTTTCTTGTAAATCAGTGATTTTAACTTCTCAGTCCTTATCTTACTTTGAAGGCTAAACCTATATAGGCTCCATATTTACACTGTAGACTGAATGTGTGCATCCTCAAGTTCCTTTAGGGGTCTCTGTTTAAACTTTAAATAAAAAAATGTTGGTACGAATATATTATTAAAATTAAAAAATGTATGTATTTAACCTTAAAATAATATTTGTACCAACATTTTGTGTGTGCGTGGTTTGTTTTTATAACTTACTTGTAATTTTGAATAAATCTGTTACTTTTCTGCATTTTGCCGCGTCCTCCTCCAGGTCCTTTCTCTTTTTGACTCTCTTCCTCTCTCTCTGTTCCTTTTACCCCGTCGGGACACCCGAGTCGCTTCTCCTCACATCTTACACAGCTCGCTGATTGTGCGAGCTGTCGTCAACAGACACACGCCACGCCCCTTCCTCCACACCTGTGTGGTTGATACGGACGTTTGGGGCGGGTCTTAATTGAAATAAACCTATCATCCTTCCCTCCTCACATGTTGCTGGCCTGACTGCCTCTAAGGTTTGTCCCAGCGCTGGTCTGTCTATCTGATAATTATGGAAGCCCATTTCCGCCATGATAGAAAAATAAAAGCTCAACAGAAAGTCATAATTTCGATTTTCAAACTCATAATTATGAGATTTAAATTCATAATTATGAGATTCAAAGTCATAATTATGAGATTTAAAATCCTAATCATGATATTCAGTCATATTTTTGACTTTCAAAGTCATGATTTCGACTTTCAAAGTCATAATTATGAGATCTAAAACCCTAATCATGATATTCAGTCATATTTTTGACTTTCAAAGTCATGATTTCGACTTTCAAAGTCATAATTATGAGATCTAAAACCCTAATCATGATATTCAGTCATATTTTTGACTTTCAAAGTCATGATTTCGACTTTCAAAGTCATAATTATGAGATTTAAAGTCATAGGTACGACGTTCAAAGTCATAATTTCGACTTTCAAAGTCATATTTATGAGATTTAAAGTCATATTTATGAGATTTAAAGTCATAATTATGAGATTCAAAGTCATAATAATGAGATGTAAAGTCATAATCATGATATTCAAAGTTACAATTTCGACTTTCAAAGTCATAAAAGTGTGATTTACAGTCATAATTATGAGATTCAAAGTCATAGTTTCCACTTTCAAAGTGATAATTATGAGATTCAAGTCATAACCATATATTCAAAGTTACAATTTCTACTTTCAGTGTCATAAGGAGATTTAAAGTCATAATTATGAGATTCAAAGTCATATTTTCAACTATTAAAGTCATAATTATGATATTTACAGTCACAATTATGAGATTCAAAGTCTTAATTTCAACGTTAGTCATAATTATGAGATTCAAGTCATATTTATGAGTTTCAAAGCCATAATAATGAGATTTAAAGTCATAATTATGATATTCAAAGTTATAATATTGACTCTCAAAGTCATAATTTCGACTTTCAAAGTCATAATTATGAGATTTAAAGTCATAATTATGAGATTCAAAGTCATAAGGAATCAAGGAATCAAGGAATCTTTATTTGTCATCACATCACATGTGGTACATGAGGTGGGACGAAATTCTAATCCCCCGGTCCAGTTTACACCCTGATAGCAATTTTAAATAATGTAATAAAATATAGGATTTGAGCTACACAGAATCTACAATATGGACACAGAATCTACAATATGGGACTTTGGACATAGCAGCATTGAGGATCGGAATGCAAATATATAATAAATTATAAATTATAAAGAACTATACGAGAAATATGATTTGACTCCACAGAATATACAATATGGACACGGAATCTACAATATAGTACTTCGGACATAGCAGCAATCAAAATTCGGAGTGCAAATGACATATTAATTGACATTTTAAAGGGACATTTTAAAGTGAAACATAAAAGTGAACCATTACAGTGACATTTTAAAGTGACATTTTGAAGTGTGATATTAAAGTGAACAGTGCCAGTTAAATGAGAAAGTGATTTTCAGTTCTAATAGTCCTTGCGTGTGTTTGAGAGTCTCACAGCTTCCGGAAAGAAGCTGTTTCTCAGTCTGGTTGTTTTACACTTGATGCTCCGCAGCATCCTGCCTGAGGGGAGCGGGACAAAAAGTGAGTGTGCTGGGTGTGTGGGGTCCTTCCTGATACCGGAGGCCCTCTTCCTGCATCTGGAGGTGTGAATGTCTGTGGTGCTGGGGAGGCTGACTCCAACAGTCCTCTGTGCAGCCTTCACCACCCTCTGCAGAGCTTTCCTGTCTGCAGCAGAGCAGCTTCCATGCCACACGTTGATGCTGGAGCACAAGACACTCTCCACCACACATCCGTAGAAGGAGGTGAGAACTGAGCTCCCGAGTCCAGCTCTTCTCAGCCTCCTGAGGAAGTAGAGCCGCTGGTGCGCCTTCCTGACCAGAATGGAAGTGTTGTTGCTCCAGGTGAGGTTGTCGCTCAGGTGTACACCCAAGTACCTGTAGCTGTTGACCACTTCCACCGCAGATCCTCCCATGTGCAGGGGGAGGTGGGCATGCTTGCCCCTTCTGAAGTCCACAATTATCTCCTTGGTCTTCTTTACATTAATGCAGAGGTTGTTATCTCTGCACCAACCCTCCAGGTGTTCCACCTCCTGCCTGTAGCTGGACTCGTCACGGTTTGTGATGCATCCAACCACTGCTGTGTCGTCCGCAAACTTCACAATATGACAGCCTGGATGGATAGGCGAGCAGTCATATGTGAGCATTGTGAACAGGAGGGGGCTCAGCACACAGCCCTGAGGGGAGCCAGTGCTGAGGGTGATGGTGGGGGAGGAGATGTGAGGTCCACAAACAGCATACAGACGTAGGAGTCCTTCTGCTCCAGGTGGGTAAGGGCAGTGTGGACCACGGAGGAAATGGCTTCCTCTGTGGATCGATTTTTCCTATATGCATACTGATGTGGATCCACAGTGACATTGATGGTGGCTTTGATGTGGGTCTGAACCAGTCTCTCGAGGCACTTTGTGACTATCGGTGTGAGGGCTACTGGCCGATAGTCATTCAGACCTGTCACTGCGGACCTCTTGGGGACCGGGATCATGGTGGCGGTCTTCATGCAGGTTGGGACAGCTGCCTGGATGAGGGAGGCGTTGAAGATGTCCGCCAGCACGTCTGAGAGCTGGTCCGCGCACTCTCTCAGCACCCGTCCGGGGATGTTGTCTACGCCAGCAGCTTTCCGGGGGTTGATCCTCCTTAGCGTCCTCCTTACTTCTGCTGGAGTCACACTGATGGGCTCTTCTCATGGTGAAGTCGTGATTCTGGTGCATGGGAGGGTGTCACGGTTTTCAAACCGGGCGTAGAATTGGTTGAGAGCCTCAGGCAGGGAGGGGTCTTTGGGGCATCGTGCAGTTTTAGGTTTACAGTCTGTAATGCACTTGATGCCCTTCCACATGCACTGTGGATCCTGGGAGGAAAAGTGTCCCTGGATTCTCTGAGCATATGCAGCTTTTGCCCTCTTAACTCCTGCAGTCAGCTCTCTTCTTGCCCTACTGAGCTCTTGTGAGTCACCAGACCTAAACGCAGCATCCTTGGTGGTGGTGACATCCTCCACACACTTGCTGATGTACCCCAGAACAGCAGATGTGTAGTCCTCCAGGTCCAGCTCCCCCTACTCAGCAGCCTCCCTGAAGACCTGCCAGTCTATGCAGCTGAAGCAGTCCTGCAGCACAGCGTTGGCGTCACTGGGCCACACAGTGATGGTCCTCTGTGTGGGTCTGGATCGTCGCAGCCTGGGTTGGTATGCAGGCACCAGCATGACGGAGATGTGGTGGGAGAGCCCGAGGTGGGGGCGGGGGAAGGCTCTGTATGCGTCTTTTGCGTTGGTGTAAACACGGTCCAGCGTGTTATTTCCACGTGTTGGAATGTTCACATTCTGTTTAAACTTCGGCAGGCAGTTCGTCAGTTCTACGTGGTTAAAATCCACCGCTACCACGTAGAAAGCCTCCGGGTGCTTGTTCTGAAGCGATCTGATGTTGTCATGTAACTCCTTCAGCGCGATGTCAGCATTAGCATCCGGCGCTATGTAAACAGCAACAACGAACACAGCCGTAAACTCCCGAGGTAGATAGTGAGGTCTGCACTTCACAGTCAGCTGTTCTGTCGCCTCGGAGCAGTGGCTGTGTTCCAACACGCAACAACCTTTGTTGATATAGACGCATAGTCCGCCCCCGAGGGCTTTCCCGGAGAGCTGGTTGCGGTCCGCCCGGAAGAGCTGCCGGCCGCTTGCATCGCCTCCGCCGGCCCTTTGTCTGCAGCGCTCTGCTCCCCTACGCCGAAGTCCGGAGGAGCTGTAGTCTGCCCAGTTTTGTTTGGATGTTATTTTCTAAGTTTTAGCTGACCAAACTGTCCTTAAACCTACAAAGATCAGTCCTACCATTACTCATACGCATGAGGCGCATGAATTTGGGCTCAGAACCGACGTAAAAACTACTTAAATCAGGGTGTTCACTAGGAGCGTGAGAAGCCGCTGCACTATTGCGCGCCGCCATCTTGTCATGATAATGTGATTTAAAGTCATAATTATGATATTCACAGTTACAATTTCCACTTTCAAAGTCATAACAAGGGGATTTAAAGCCATAATTATGAGATTCAAAATCATAATAATGAGATTTAAAGTCGTAATTATGAGATTTAAAGTCATAATTATGACATTCAAAGTCATAATAATGAGATATAAAATCATAATCATGAGATTCAAAGTCATAATTTCGACATTCAAATTCATAATTATGAGAATTACAGTCACAATTATGAGATTCAAAGTCATAGTTTCGACTTTCAAAGTGATAATTATGAGATTCAAGTCATAATCATGATATTCAAATTTACAATTTCGACTTTCAGTGTCATAAGGAGATTTAAAGTCATAATTATGAGATTTACAGTCACAATTATGAGTTTCAAAGTAATAATGTTGAGATTTAAAGTCATAATCATTATATTCAAAATTATAATTTTGACTTTCAAAGTCATAATTATGAGAATTACAGTCACAATTATGAGATTCAAAGTCATAATTTCAATGTTAAAGTCGTAATTATGAGATTCAAGTCATATTTATGAGTTTCAAAGCCATAATAATGAGATTTAAAGTCATAATCATGATATTCAAAGTTATAATTTTGACTCTCAAAGTCATAATTAGAAGATTCAAAATCATAATAATGAGATTTAAAGTCATAATAATGAGATTTAAAGTCATAATTATGAAATTCAAAGTCATAATTTCGACTTTCAAAGTCATAATTATGAGATTTAAAGTCATAATTATGAAATTCAAAGTCATAATTTTGACTTTGTAAGTCATAATTTCGACTTTCAAAGTCATAATAATGAGATTTAAAGTCATAATTCTGAGATTCAAAGTCATAATTTCAAGTTTAAAGTCATCATTATGATATTCAAAGTCATAATAATGAGATGTAAAGTCAAAATCATGATATTCAAAGTTACAATTTTGACTTTCAAAGTCATAATAATGAGATTTAAAGTCATAATTATGATATTCAAAGTCCTAATTTCAACTTTCAAAGTCATAATTATGAGATTTAAAATCATAATTTCGACTTTCAAAGTCATAATAATGAGATGTTAAGTCATAACCATGATATTCAAAGTTATAATTTTGACTTTCAAAGTCATAATTATGAGATTTAAAGTTATAATCATGAGATCAAAGTCATAATTTCAACTTCAAAGTCATAATAATGAGAATTACAGTCACAATTATGAGATTCAAAGTCATAATCAGGATTTTCAAACTTATAATTTCGAGTTTCAAAGTCATAATTATGAGATTCAAAGTCATAATAATAAGATTTAAAGTCATAATTATGAGATTCAAAGTCATAATTTCGACTTTCAAAGTCATAATGATGAGATTCAAGGTCATAATAATGAGATTTAAAGTCATAACCATGATATTCAAAGTTCTAATTTTGACTTTCAAAGTCATAATTCTGAGATTTAAAGTCATAATTCTGAGATTCAAGTAATAATTATGAGATTCAAAGTCATCATCATGAGATATCAAGTCATAATAATGAGATTTAAAGTCATAACCATGATATTCAAAGTTATAATTTCGACTTTCAAATTCATAATTATGAATTTCAAAGTCATAATTTCGACTTTCAATGTCATAATTATGAGATTTAAAGTCATAATTGTGAAATTCAAAGTCATAATAATGAGATTTAAAGTCATAAATATGATATTCAAAGTTATAATTTTGACTTTCAAAGTCATAATTATGAGATTCAAAGTCATAATGAGATTTAAAGTCATAATTATTAGATTTAAAGTCATAAATATGAGATTCAAAGTCATAATTTCAACTTTCAAAGTCACAATTTTGCCTTTCAAAGTCATAATTATGAGATTTAAAGTCATAATTGTGAGATGCCACAGAAATGTCTTCAGACTGGTATTATTGCACTGGCTTTTATCAAATATGTAGATGAGTTAAATGTCGGTATAATAAATAAGCAGATGGATAGTATTGATTTCGATTCTTTCATTTTGAAGTGGTTAGAATGCTTTTGATTGCGTGTAGCTAGCGGCAGTTATATGAATAATTGCTACTCGCAGGTTACCCATCAAAGCCCATACAGGAGCGTATTTAACTGGGTCTTTTGAAGAAGTACGTTAATTCGTTAATTAGATCGTTTTTATTTAAACGTGTGAAAAGAAGCTGGTGTAAGCAGTGCAAGAAGTCAACAAGTTAATATGTATTATTATTTTGCGGCATAAATCCAAGTACCAGATCATAGGTTAAAACACGCCACAGCTTGTTCTATAAATACGTTTAGTTATGGGCATGCCTCTATAAAATGTTTACTGTTTACCTTTACTCAGCTTTTAGGATACCTAAAGAGGATGCCTAAAGAGGCAGACAGAGGAGGTTTCTTTGACTTGAACTGAAACAGAGGTATGTAAACAATTTATCATATTTTGTATTTAAATGAAAGTTGTGAAAATCAAAACTAATATAATTTTGATGATATTCGTGTACTTCACCATTTTCACCATCTTCAACCTTTAAAATGTTTTAGGGCTAAAAATGTAAACAGAACTTTCAAATTCAACCTTTAGTTGTGGACACCCATGTACAGTTTTCATTATCACCTTTATTTAGTTTGTTTACGTATTGTTTTATGATTGTAGATATTTTATCGTCTGTTATCCTGTTTTTTTTTTTTTTTACTGGAGCTTGAGTCTGACATAAAATTTCTGTCTATCATGTAGGGCAGGACAATAAATCAATGTAATAGGACACACTATCTATATCAATATATAATTGAGCAATATCACACGAGAGGGAATGCCATATTGATGTATTATTAGTGTTATTTGGTTGTAGCCACAGACAGTAAAAATATAATTATAATGTAATAATAATAATCTAGTAATAAAATAATAATAATTCAGAAATACGTTTTTCTGATTAAAAATTGATTATTAACAGCTATTATAATGAAAACTTTCCACTTTCTCACATATAGAAATGTAATATATATGTAGAATGTTCAATATTTTGTATATAGAATATTCACTGAACTCTGATCAAGAACAGCACAGCATTCTGGGGGATGTACACAAAGGAAAAGCTTCACCCACTTAACCTTTCAAGGCCAGCTAAGATAGGTTGGTGGCTTCAGTTAAATCACTCACTTACTGGTAAATTCACAACAACCTGTTGAGTGAATGAAAACTGTGGATAAAAGAGTAAAGGTCACCTCACCAGTTTGGCAGCATTTCAGATATTTGAAATATAAAAGTAATCCATCATTACTGATTTTGACTGATATTTAATGCTTATATCATGATATGT
This sequence comes from Orestias chungarensis, assembly GCA_032876305.1. Taxonomy (NCBI): domain Eukaryota; kingdom Metazoa; phylum Chordata; class Actinopteri; order Cyprinodontiformes; family Cyprinodontidae; genus Orestias; species Orestias chungarensis. The sequence goes on along the minus strand of JAVLVB010000359.1, from coordinate 570,210 downwards.
CTTTAAGTAATATCATCCAGCCCTACTATCATGTTTATGCTAAATCTTTATCAATGTTTTATTTTATTAGATGTTATTCATTAGTTATTGTGTGTGACTGTCACAGGATGGATGAGATATATGACATCTTAAAATCACACGGCATTTCAGAGGAAGTCATTCAACAACTGGAAAAGGATAAGGTAGTAAAATTGTTAAGGAAATCAGTACCATTCTGCAAGTATCATATAACACTGTTATAGAGACATTGTGAAGACAGATGTGTTTTATTATTTGGCCTTTTTTTCACTGATTTTTTTTTATAAGTTAAATAATTGTTTAAATTTTGTTTTTGTTTTTTTGTAGATCGATTCCAGTGTCCTTCTACTGATGACAGAAGAGCAGCCTCAGGAATATCTCCCATCTTATGGTGATCGACTGGCACTTCTTAGATATTGCAGACGAAGGGAAAATTATCCTGCTGGCCGGAAATCAAAACTTTTTGACCGACTGAGAGCCAAGGTTTGTAGAAGCAAATGAAATGCTCTAAAAAGTATGTGAAAAGTTGAGATAGGATGGCTGAATCCTCGAGATGGGGAGTTTTTTGAAGAATGGTGGAGAAACAAGGAAAATTAATGTGTCAAAGCTCTGTAGAAAAAATGTGTTGATTGAAAATGCAGCGAGTTTGTTTTTTCCTGTTCAAAGAAATTCACAGGGAAGAATTATAGATTTTGAGGTTGATATGACAGATTTTCAGGAACATTCACATGATGAATATATTACTGTTGGAGAACTTTATGAGCAGACAAAACTGCCTCTTTTGCCATTTTACCTAACAACCAAAAAGGAAGACAGTACCATGGATTCATAACCAGACAACCCCAGTGGAAATGACCAAGAAGCTTTAAGTTTGTTTTCTCACTCTCAGGTCCACACATAGCTGACTTAATCCAAAGCAGCAGACAGTGTTAATTTCATACATGTTGGGACCAGCAGTGCCCTGACAAACAGCAGCAGAGATGATGTTCACCTGGTTTTGTCTTCTGATGACATGGGGGATTTGTCCAGTGTCCAAGAGCTAGGTGCCACAATCAATGTTGACATTTTAGAAGACAGTGGCACTGTTACCTTTTTCACAGGACACATATCTAACACTGACAGTTTCAGTGTTGATGACACCCTTCCGATGTCTACATCTAGTCCAGTGCTTTCTTCTTCACATTTTGATTCTTTGCAAGAAACCATTGTTCAGAGAGAAGGGATTAAAAAAACACTTGTTCTTCACCGTGGCCAAATCCTTAATGAACTAATTAAAAAAAAAATTTATGCGAGTGTCACTCAGGAAGACATATCCATTCAAGTGGTGCTTCCTGATGGGAGGTGAGAAAAGGCTGTTGATGATGGAGGAGTTTTGAGGGATGTCCTCTCTGAGTTTTGGCAGGACTTTTATGAGCAGTGCACACTGTGTAATAACTTTAAGGTGCCTACCTGCGTCATTATTTTGGACAGCAACAGTGGGAGAGCATTGGCCGCATTATTGTCTTTGGCTGGCAAAAACAGAGGTACCTGCCTATAACACTTGCTCCAGTAACATTGGAACAAGCAGCTCTTGGTTGTATAAAGAGTCCTCTTGTTGACAGCTTCCTAAGGTATGTTACAGAGTTGGATCGCATGGTGTTTGAATCTTGTCGATCAGATTTTCAGAGTGTGGACAGAGAATAGCTGCTGGAAATTATGGTTCTCCATAACTGTCGAAGAATACCAACAGCTGATAACATTGAGCTACTACTTGAGGAGCTTGCCCACCAAAAGCTGATTCAGGAACCTGCCTTTGTTATTGAAAAATGGAACACTCTGCTTTCCCCACTGAGGTCAGAGCTGGAAGGTATTACAGCTGCATATGAAAATCTCCAACCAAAATTAAGAAAGGTTATACGTTCAGTTGTATACCCTGCAATCATGAATGCACAGCAGAAAAACAAATATTTGGGTTCTTATCTCAGGGAATCAGACTCACAGAACTTGTCACTTTTTCTTCAGTTCTGCACAGGATCTGATTTTTTTTAAACTTTAAGGTATTCAGAGACAGCCAGTTGCTCACACATGCGGTTGCTACCTTGAGTTGCCAGTTAATTATGAAAACTATCCAGATTTTTGACATGAAGTTATTTTTTTATAAACCTTGAAAAATTATTTGTCATTATTTGCTCAACACTGCCTGTTTTTATTTGGAAGTTCTATAAACCACTTTCTGACATTGTAAGAGTGATTAATTTGGTAACGGAAGGGACCTTTAAATCAGTGTTGGGATGCACACATGAAAATATAAAAGTTTCAGTAGCAATATCCAAAACCTTTTTTTCCTATTTAATTATCAACATAATGTTCAAACTGTAATACAGTGATATTTACAGTAAAAATAAAAGATCAAAATCAAAATGGTCTGACAATACTAGCACAATGTATCAATCTATTTTTCTCATGTTAGACTTCTTTTATCGGCTCAGCATGCATTGATATCAACATTTTAGAGTTTCTTCTTGATTATTTAGCATGTGAATGGCTTTGACTCATCTTCATACAGGTGCTACAATGTGCTGAAAAAAATGCAGGTAGATTAATTACTGCAGCTCCAACTCACTGGTAATAAGCTGTCTGAGTCTTATATATAGATCAGTTGTTGCACACACATCATCTGTGACATAGGTGGCGCCAGGGGGGGGCTTGCAGGTGCTCTAGCTCCCCATAGTGATGGCATAGCACCCCCCCAGCACCCCCATGGAATTCGATAACACTATATCAATTACAATATATTTTAAATACATTTAATCCCATGAACCTAGTATCAAATTTATGCTTGAAAGAAAACAAAGTAAAATATATTGTAAATAGTTTATATTCTTTAATATTAACATGAGGTCAAGTGCATTGTCAGGAGTCAGGTATTTGTGTCAGCACCATTTTACGATGAGTAAAATTTGGGTAGTTGCTAACATTATAGCTTGATGTATCTGAAGGAGCTTTTCCTGATTCCACATAAATGAATTCGGGCTATTATCGACAACATCGGCAGCAGTACAGAGTCAAGCACTGGTCCCAGCTCCATGCCCGGGTTTTTAATGCTGGGGTTGGAGAGCTACCGCCGTGGCGCGGGGAGCTTACGCCCACTGAAGCTGACAGCACACCAAGCACAGCTGCGGACTGCATGATCTTAGCCAAAATCCTGATGAAGGACCGCAAAGCCCTGTACGCAAGTTCCAAAAACAGACATTTGGTACTCACAAAGGACTTTTAATTGTGCATGGTATGAACAATATGTCTGGATGAAGTATTCAGTTGCTAAGGATCCAGCATTCTGCTTCATCCCGGCGGCAAGTGAATTTTGTTCCGAGGCTTTTACTGTATCTGGTTTTCAGAACTGGAGCAAAGCACACGAGTGTTTTAAAGCCCATAACATAATTACTGCTATAAAAATAATAAATATTCATTGTTTTTATGTCTCATGGTGGCACAATGGTTTAACCATATTTGGACCTTTATGGTTGTATTCCCACTATCCTGCAGTTGTGTTTTAACATGGTGGTCTCAAAAAGTCAATGCCTTATTCTGCATGTTCTGTTACATGCTTAAAAAATACAAGTTACTTTTTCATATGCATGTCAAATGCCTTTCTCATCTGATGGTGGCTGACTAAATAGTTTTTTTGTAGTTGTGCAAACCTATAGCCTTTGAATTCAATCCAATCCTTTTTTTTTTTTTCAATAAAAATAATGCAGTTGAAATCTGTTTTTTCTCAATCTGTGCATCTCAAGTTTGGTTTTAGTATTGACTGAATACCAGACAGTGTCATAGCAATACAGTTATGGAACACTTGAATGAATGAATGAATGAATGAATGAAAGGAATTTATTTCAGACAATTAAAAAAGAAAAACATTTCAGAAAATACTTCGAACAAACAAACAAACAACCAAACAAGTACAATACAAAAAAGTGATTGGTAAACAGTAGCTTTCAAAACAATATTAACGTTGCATGTCCACTACTGTTGATGTGTGTGTATTTCTAGGAGCACCCCCAGTCAATGTTGGAGCACACCCACAGCACCTGCAGACATATTTTTCTGGTGCCGTCCCTGATCTGTGACATCTACGTTATGCTCTGAAATCAGGTCCACGCAGATAGTAACATCTTCATCAAGGAAAGTATTTGAAAACACAGTTTTCCAAGCAGGCTTCAACCCTGTTCAGATCGATGCTGTGTAGATAGTCTCTGGTTCCATAGACCCCCGGCACTATGTACATTATGGATGGGTGACCAGGAGGACTTCGTGAATTGTGTGCTGGACGTATACAAAACAATCTCCCGTTCTTTGTATTAACATCTACAAACCTCCAAAGAACTGTTTTATTGATGATTTTACTGAACTACTTTCAATTGTATGCACTAATTTTGACTGTTTGGTCATAACAGGGGACCTGAATGTGCACATGGATTCAGCCCAAGGTAAACATTGTAAAGAACTCACTGCTGTCCTTGAGATGTCTGGTCTAACTCAGCATGTGAACAAGCCTACACACAACAGAGGACACACTCTAGATGTGCTTATCTCAAAGGGTGTTATTATTTTAAATGTGGGTGTTGTGGAAATCGCTTTGTATGATCATTTTTGTGTTTTCTTTGACCTTTCTGTTACACCCAAGCCAACAGCTGACCCTACAGTTACTCAAGGAAGACTTATTGATGACAACACAGGGATTCAGTTTCTGGAAAGGATTAGGTTTGAAAATGCTCCCTGTTCTAATGTTGATGACATGTTAAACTCTTACACATCAAGTGTCTTGAAGGTTATGGATGCCATTGCTCCTGTCAAGGTTAAAATGGTTAAAAGTACACAAAAGGCACCATGGAGAAAAGAGGTCTCGGTCAGGGCAGAGAAAAGGGAGTGCCGGAGAACCGAACGGAAATGGCGTAAGTCAAAGCTCCAGATTAATTTTGAAATCTACAAAGAAAAGTTGTGTGTGTTCAACCAGACTTTGCGTAGAACCAGAGAGAGCTATTTTTCAGAAATCATCAAAAACTGCGGAAACAACTCTCGTGTCCTGTTTGCTACAGTGAGCAGATTAACAAACCTTCCAGTCTCTATCCCCTTGGA
>JAVLVB010000359.1:529822-544981 GCA_032876305.1 Orestias chungarensis | reverse complement strand
CCAGAGGAGTGAATGCTGCAAGTCAATGACTCGATGCAATCTGCTGGGGTTCCTTAGATTGGAAACTTTTTCAAATTGATTTGTTAGAATGTATCCTTGATTTTAATTGATTTTTTGTAAAGTGCCTTGAGACGACACCTGTTGTAAATTGGCGCTATATAAATAAACTGATTCTTGATTCTTGATTCTTGATTCTGTTGAGGTCCAGTCTTTACAGACTGAATCAAATGGTTTTTTTTGAGTTTGTCTCTGATTTTGTGGTACTTTTGTACCTGCTGTGTTAATAATGTCATGCAGGGCAGTTGCAAGGATTTCTGGGCCCCCTGAAAGAATACCAGTGTTGGCTTCTCTAATCCATTAATCGCCACCTCTTTTTTTCTTATTTTTCAGTGTTTGTTGTGCCCAATGTAATACAATTAATCTGTTCCCTTCTTTACAATTGCCAATTTAACCAGTCAGAGATTAGGTAATTTATTTTAATAATTCTTATTTCAATAATTTGTAGCACATTATTAAATGTCTGACTGCAAATATGTTTCCGATTAACCACTCAATAAACAGGTAGTGGGTATTTTATTGTATTTTACAATCAAGTATTGGTATGCAAAACAAAAGGCGTCCAGGCTCAAAAAAGTCTACATAGAGGTGCCCAAAAATGTAAATATATAGCATTTAACTTAAATGTGCAAGTAAAACCAAGAGCACATGGAATACGGCAACAAACCTTATCTAATTTCAATTAAAGTTTAAACTCACTTGTTTGTTCACTGTAAGTCTCATTAAAAAAGCTCAATGCTGAGCCTTTTTGTTAGCAAATTTTCTGATTAAGTCTCTAAAGTCCAACAGCTGGCTTAGATGACTTGCAATTGAAAGCAGGGCTATATTTTCCCCTTCTTTGGTTGTTGGTGATCTAGTTTCAGTTTGCTAAATGCCCTTTCTCCACCTCAACAGTCACAAATAATATACAGACGATTTGGATGGTAACACATACATCAAATTATCCACTGATAACAGACCTTACGAGACTTTATTGAACACATCATGATAACATGGTGAGATAACTGACCTTCATCTGATGCTTGTAATTACTGAATAGAACTTGATTGCATCATAATACAATTTAATGCAGCTTCTCGGTCAGAGCCCTGTCAGCGATATGTTTGAAACAGTCATTGTAGTAGCCCCTAAATCAGTAACTTTCAGTTATAGCTACTCTAGGAACCGTTGCTGTGAGAACTATTTGTTTTGTTTTGTTTTGTTTTAATGTACTGATGACTTGTTCACAGGGAACACAGCTTGTTGATAGCAAACCTGCCCCTCATCAAAGTAATATTACACACCTAAAATTAATGATCAAGTAGGTTGATTGTTTCAGCCACCCTTGGTAGGTTAACTCTCACCATTCTTTGAAAAAATGTTAACATTTTCCAACGAAAGAAAGAACAAACTGTGATCTGCACAAATCATTTTTTAAGAAGGAGCAAGGAGGTTATTGTATGGCCGGCAAATTTTGTTTTTTATTTGAATATATAATAGTTAATTGTATGCATAATAGTTTTGTTATAGAGGCCACTGCAGACTGGTTGTTGGCCCTACTGGGCTATTGTAACCCTGGGTAATTTAGTCCTAGCAAACATGAGCCAGTTCATAAAAATAAATAAATAAATAGAACATAAATAGACATTAACATAGTTAAAATAAGCATATTAAAATTCATTTAAAAAGAACATTAGGAATTATTTATTTTGTTATATTTTATTTGGTTTAAAAAAACCTTGTAAATGTGTGTTTTACATTTGTAAAGCAATTAAAAAGGTGGCATATAAGACCTACAACACTTTTATTGTGAAGGGGTTTCCTTGCTGCGTAGCCCACGAGACTGTGTCCACCCAACAGGGAGGCCTGTTTTAAGCGCTAGAAGCAGTGGAGAAGAAGAAGCAGGCAGAGAGAGAAAGAGAATCGGACAAACTTTGGAGCTAAGAGAAAAATGCAAAGAAGTGAGCCTTTAAGCTGGTTAAAGATATTTTTCCTTGCTTTGGAGGAGTTATTTTAATTTTTTTCGTCGACTGCAGACAATTCCGCAGTTGGATCCATTGGATGACCGAGAAACAAGATGGCGAGCTTCAACCTAGAGAGCCTTCGAAAAAGACCAGCGTTCTGATTGGACAATGTTCACCATTAGCACTGGGAAGATCTACCCATACTTCACTGTTAAAACAGCAGCTGGCTACACAGAGAAGTGGGATTTACCTTCCAGGAACAGTTAACATATACAGACATTGAATATGAGACTTTATTCTATCATTGCTGGATTATTTTTATTTTCTGTATTTTATTTTTTACTGAATCAGTGATTCAAGTTCTGTTAGATCTCAGTACTGCTTTTGACACAGTCAATCACAATATCCTCATAGAAAGGCTCGAATGCATTGTAGTGATGAAGGGAACAGCACTAGGCTGGTTTAAATCATTTTTGTCTGATAGATCCCAGTTTGTTCATCTAAATGACAAATCTTCTACGCATTGTTAGGTTACTTGTGGAGTACAACAGGGTTCTGTACTTGGCCCAATTCTATTTACTATATACATGCTCCCTATTGGTAAAATCATCAGACAGCATGGTGTTAATTTCAAGTGTTATGCTGATGATACATAACTGTATTTATCTATAAATCCTGATGAATCCAGTCAGTTTGGTAGATTACAGGCATGTCTAGATAACATAAAAATGTGGATGACATTAAACTTTCTGCTCTTGAAGTTTGAAAAGACAGAAGTTGTTATCTTTGGACCAGAACCTCTAAAAAAGAAATTGCTTAGTCAGCCACTTGATTTGGATAGAATCAGGTTGGCATCTGGTGAAAATGTAAAGTACCTTGGTGTTATTTTTGATCAGGAAATGTCTTTCAAGTCTCATATAAAACAGGTCTGTAAGATTTCCTTCTTTCATTTTAGGAATATAGCAAAAATTAGAAATGTTCTCTCTTTTAGTTATCAGGCTCCTCTCCTGTGGATCTAGCTTCCAGCTTTAGTTTTTGAGGAAGACATCCTGCCTAGTTTCAAATCTATGCTTAAAACCTTCTGTTTAATAAAGTTTATAGTTAGGAAGAGGTAGAGAAGACAGCCTAATCCGGTTGGGGAGGAACTCAGTCTTGACAGACGGTTCTCCTTTGCTCTGCCTTCTTCATTTCTCACTCTACAATGAGATATGAATACATGGTTTTTAAAGTTATTGTTATAGTTATGCTGATATAGGCTTCTCTCTGCCTTAGTTACCATTATTTCAACCTTGTTATCCTTTTGTTTTCTCTTAGTGTTCTTCTCTCCATAGTAACCACACCTGGCCTGGCGTTCTGTTAGCTGAGACAGCTTCATGGATGAGAACATGGGCTGAGATGCTTCCAGTGACGTTCTACAACTGCTGCTATAAACTCTTTTATTTCAGTATCCTGTGCTTCTAATTTAGCTTTCTGTCTTTTCAAACCCCCAGTCGGCCGTGGCAGATGGCTGCTTGTACTGAGCCTGGTTCTGCTGGAGGTTTCTTCCTGTTAAAGGGGAGTTTTTCCTCTCCACTGTCGCTACATGCATGCTCAGTATGGGGGATTGCTGTAAAGTCAACGACAACACAAGCCAATGTTTCTGCCTGCCGGTTCCAGAGGAGTGAATGCTGCAAGTCAATGACTCCATGAATCTGCTGGGGTTCCTTAGAATGGAAAGTTTTTCAAACTTATTTGTTATGATGTATCTATGATTTTAATTGATTTTACTGTAAAGTGCCATGAGACAACATCTGCAGTATATTGGCGATATAAAAATTAACTGATTCTTGAAGTGTTGTTTAAAATTGCTAAATTTTCTGTGAGGTTTTAATTCTGACCAAAACCTTTTTGACAAAATTTAAGTCGCTTAAATAAAAATAAAATAATAATAAATGAATAAAAGTTTAGACTATGAAACGCTATACACATTTTTTTTTTAGATTTCCGAATAATATAATACATGAAAAGAGTTAAACCTAAAAAAATATATTTTTTTTTTTATTTGTACCCCTGCAAAATGATGTGATATTCTAAATGCTTGACGTTCCTGATTGGCTTTCAGAAGGCAGAAAATGGGAATTCACCACAAAATTTAGAGCAGAATGTTTTAGCATCTGCGGCTGATATTAAGAAATAAACCTGGAGTTGGATATTTATGTGTTCAGTGAAATATAATCAGCTGTGAGAGAAGCATCTGACCTACTTAAACTCTGAGAAACCCTGATTTCAAAATACACTGCAGAAAAGTAAGTTTAGGGAAATAGAATTATTGGAAAAATGTCTTATGACTATAAGATTAGTAGGTACCCAAATAGCTTAAGTTTAAATCTGTTTTAAATGAATCAACAAAATATCTGCCTTGATGGTTATTTGTGTTATCACTAAATACAAAATGCAAAAACTTATAAAAACCAAATAATCTATTAGTAATAAGACTAATAAAAACATTAATTAACTTACAGGTAAACATACATACAATTTAAATTCTCAAAAGGAATTCTGAAAGATTGACAAGCAATGTTCAGGATTATTTTAGATTAACTGTAGAAAATGTTTTATCTCTTATAATGTCAAGTCACGTTTTGCAAACATTACTTTGGATTTCTAGAGACCTGCGTGATGTTTGAGGGAAAGATTTGGAGGAATTCATGAGATGTGTCCAATTAGAAGGAGGCCTGTAGGTCAGGATACAGAAAACAGATGCACAACAAAATAAAAAACAGAGCATCTTTTGACTGGCCTAATGCTGTTTGCCTTTTTTGCATCAGCTTGGGCTTTCCCTCTAGGTTCTGTCTCCTGGTATGTGAAGGCAAAAGGCTGTTGCAAGCCTGCCTGTTACTCTCTGGGAATTCAGAACTAAGTTGTGAACTATATGAATAAAAAGAAGATCTTACAGAAAATATTTATGTCAATAAAACAGCTCAAGTAAGTTTGAACTAACCAACTTGATTACTTTGAAGTTTTTCAAACTGGTCATAGCACTTTCTAGCCACATCATAGTTTTTAGGGGAAATATTTTGTACTATTCTCTGTGTTTACATTTGCTATGGTTTTGCATTAAAAGTCCCAATGCAGCCTTGCATTTCTCGTACTGGGTCATAATAAGATCGTTAATGTTGTTTTCAAGTAGTTATATAATTTACAAGGTTCTGTGGGATCACACTCTATTATGAATCTGATTTTAACAGAAATTATCACTTGTGGTCACTGCTTTTTTACTCATTTCAAATGCTCTCACTAAAGACCATGATGACTGTGGTTGGGTTTTAATTTTGTTATTTTTGCATGCTTCGTGAGCTGCAGGTTGTTAATTTTTTGACATGAAAATCAAATATGTTTTACCCTCTTGAAAGTCTTTGGAGGTGAGTGATATTCACCCTTTTGTTGTACAGCTATTAATTAAGTGTTCAGCGGCAGATCTGGCACAAAGACATCTACCAGCTTTGCTCCCTGTGATTCCATTAGGTAGCTCAACAGTTTTCCTTTGGGAACATCCTGTTTGAAACCTTGCGATGTCTATAAACTGTTTATCAATTGTAAGGTGATCTCTTGGTGTCATGATGACAAAATGTAAAAAACATGCAGAATAGATACATACACTAAAAAGTGTTAACATATTTAGTGTTTCATTAATCACATCCCGGTGATTTTGTGACTAAACATCTGTTGGAGTGCTAAAACACGAAAACAGTTAACAATTAAGTTAAGGTTATTTATATAGCGGCAAATTTCAACATCTCATTTTAAAGCACTTTAGAAGCAAATTATATTATTCCAGTAATTCTTACATTGTAAACAAATTTTTAAACAAATTCAGTCCTACTGGATCAGCACAATAAAACGATACATTTTGTAATTGAATTTACCGAAACGTCTCATACTTAGCATGCATATAAAAAGTTAAGCACACACTTTTAGAAGTTAATGAAAGATCTACTGAAGTTTACTCATTGCCTAATAATGCCTATAGTTTATTTACCCTCAATTAAAAGTGTGGTGGGATATTAAGTGCATTAACTGATGCCAGGGCACGTTAAGAAAACTAAACAATGTTCTAAAGTACAGTGTTTGAAACAAATTTTTTAACATTGCTTTGAGATTCCTATGTCCAAGGCATATAACAAAAAAGAGATTTAGATTTGAGTCTTACTGTTACGTTAAAGAACGTTAAGTTTTACATTTAAAAGTATATTCATCTGTTTACATTTATTTCTTTACTAACTCAATATACCAAAAAATATATGTTTGATGACTGTAGATGACAATACATAACAAAGAATGACATCTTGGTTTTTAGAGAAGAATTGTATCTGTACTTCTTTTTAATTTGTGCGGGACTAAAGTGGCTTGTAAAAAATGTCCTTCATATTATAAAAGCCTACAAATCAAAAAAGATTTGCATCACCGAGGCAATATTGAGAAGTATATACTTTTCTGACTTCCCAGATAATTTAATTTGTTGTTGGGAAAAAAAGAACAGAAAGATAAGGAAAAAAGATATCCTCTTCCTTTCCAGTAAGTCTCGTAAAAATACTGCATTCTGCCTTCCTCAACTACTGAGTGCTTGCATATAGTGTTTCTACTTCTGTCTCTTTCATCTTTTTTTAATCAATTGTGAAGATCAATATTTGTAGGTCTTTTTTAATTGAACATCATGTTTCCATAGAGACTATATATCAACGTAATAAATGAGGAAGTCAAACAAGGAAAGAAGTGATACAGGGACGAAAAAGAGATATTCTCCTCAATGTTAATGAATTAGACTAAGCTGTAACAAACCAAAGTCTAATTAAGCGATATGGGCCATGCATCGACTTGTTAGGGCATATTAGATGTGCATATTAGGGCAGATTAGACTGTGCCATATTGATCAGCCCTTTAATGTTCTCAGACTTGGTCTCAACCCTCTAACCTAGTTTCATTCTCCAGACATTACAGTCAGGCTGGTCAGATTTAGTGCAGCTGTAGGGAAAAATGATGATACACACAGAGATGGCAAAATGGCAGACAAAAAGGTTTACAATTGTGCTGTATTTTGTGACCTTCATCTTTGTCCTCTCAGAGTAGAATCAATGAATGATGCTAGCTGCTAAAACCTAAATATACATGTTATCTACTGGCAGAAGAGCATCCCATTCCACCCATATCCAAACAAACCAATACCCTACAGAAGCTATGCCAGTAGACACATTGGAGCCCTTAGAAGATAACTATTGATAAGTCTGTTATTTGGGAAACCGGATGGCACTGAAGGGAGCATCGAAGAATAAAGAGCAGGAGGAGAGAGTCGAGAAGAGAAAGCTATTGATTAGCACTCGGATTCAGAAGGCTCAACTACAGTGACTTCTTGGCCCTACACTAAACAATATGATGGAAGATCAATGAGGTTTCCAGTAGTGAGCTGCTTTAAAGAAAGAAGTGGTGCGTTGAGGGATGGAGGTTGGTGATATGCACGCCAGGGTCATTGCTCATACACTAATGAAACACAGAGTCCTGAGTCACTATGCTTTACGCATTTTTTACGGGGGAGGTCGTCATCTATAGACACAATGATTTACAGCATATGCCACAGGAACACATTGTGAGACACCCAAGACAATTTTAACCACATTCCTTTGTTGTTTATCATCATATATTCACAAGGAATTTGTATTGGCTTTTATTTATTGTTGATTGAGGGCCTAACACTAAACCTATCATGCCAGACCCAAGACCTAACCTTTAAAACAAGCATACACACATGCACACACATTTTCACACTCACACAAATAATCCAAAGAAATGGACGGAGTTATGCAAACACAGGTTTCATTTTTCATTACCTCAACATGTGTGCTTTGATACCGGATTCACACCTGACCTAATATTACATATTGTACATTATTATTTAATACACTATTTTTAAAATGCTGCAATAGGACGTAGTAAAAACACACAAAAACACACAAAAAAAAAAAAAAAAATCCAGACATTAGGGTCGCTTTAAGATTAGAGTCTTTAACATTCCATCCAACAGTTTTTCTTCAGCCAAATCGGTAGATGCTGCTGCCCCTTCCTCCTCCCACATTTCGGTGTCTAGAAGTCAGGTGAAGAGGCAGCTGTAGAGAAGGAACCAGAAGAAAGCTGCAGGTCCATTTGGTTCCTGCCCCGAAGGCTGTGCAGAGCAACTCTGTGGAATTCTGCAACACTTCTTCAACCTTAGCCACACCCAAAGAAAAGGTTTCACTGTTGTGGAAGATCCTGTCTGGGTTCAGTACCAAAAATACTTTAACCACCAAATATGGTCCTGGAAAAACTGCTATTGGCCCACCTTTGTAAACAACCAGGACCCCCTGCAGTTTGCTTATCGCCATGGAGTTGGAGTAAAAGCCATCATACATCTGCTTCAACAAATCCACTGTCACTTGGACAAGGCAGACAGCTCTGCGAGGATCATGTTATTTTATTTCTCCAGTGAATTTAACACAATTCAACCTGATCTGCTTTGTCAAAAACCCCATAAGACCCAGGTGGAGGCCTCAGCAATCACCTGGATCAATGACTACCTGACCAATAGACCACAGTTTGTCAGACTGAAGGACTGTGTTTCTAACCAGGGGATAAGCAGCACAGGAGCACCACAGGGAACTGTACTCTCACCATTCCTTTTCACTTTGTACACTTTATACTTCCATTCAAGTTAGACTCCTGTCATCTACAGAAATACTCAGATGACTCTGTCATTGTAGGGTGTATCAGTAATGGACAAGAAGCTGAGTACAGAGGGCTGGTGGAGTGCTTTGTGGCATGGTGTGGAAACAAGCTTGAATCTTGAATGTGAGTGAAAAAAAGAGATGATTGTACATTTCAGGAAAAACTGAGTGAGATCAACCCCTATTTCCATCATGGGAGAAGAAGTAGAGATGGTTGAGGAATACAAATACCTCAGTGTTTATCTGGACAGAAGACTGGACTGGAAACGCAACATTGAAGCCGTCTAGAAGAAAGGACAGAGCAGACTGGACTTCTTGAGAAAGCTAAAATCCTTCAAGGTTTGCAGCAAGATGTTACAGACCTTCTGTAAGTCTGTTCTAGAGAGTGTAATCTCCTCTGCCATCATTTAAATAAATTAGTTATTGTATAATACACTACTTAATTTCCGTTTGGGATAAATTTAGTATTTTTGATTGATTTATTATTGGATATACTGGCATTCCAACTACACCCAAGGCCTTTTCCACCAAACAGGTTCCAGTGGTAGTTCGTTGCTAGAGCCAGAGTAAGCACCGGTTATTTGTGTTTCCACTGACCAAACTGGTTCCAAACTGGTTCCAAACTGGTGCTTAGCTGCCCCTTTCCGGGGTCAGAGAAAAGAACCGGTTCAACGTGATGACGTCAGGGACTGAGGGCGGGGCTATGTAACAACTAATAGCCGGTAAAAAAGAAAAGAGCGACAGTTTATAAACAACACTGGAGTTGCTTATGCGACAAAAGAAACAAAATGGACCTGAAGTCAAAGCAGCAGTGGTCAGTGGAGGAGAAAAACTTCCGAAGTGCAAAATAAACTTAAGGTGGCTTCAAGGACCAAACCGGTGTTCCAATACATCCAGCAAGAGATAGCTGCGGGAAGGTATGAGCGCAATGGTGAGCAGATCATTAACAAGCTTAAAAAGTGTTGCTGGTCTTGTGGTGGTTAGATTTGGCGCTAAATCTACTGGGCAAAGGTGACGTATGCATATGCATGGAGCGACGTAATGACGTAGCTTTCCGGCCAGCACCAGTGTGTAGAAAAACAAACGGTTCTTTCTCGGTTTGCACTTGGTTCGAACCAGCCTCGAACAGGGTCTAGCACCAGCACGGAAACAGTCCTTGGTGGAAAAGGGGTACCGGAGGCACCACACCAGTGGTATTTTCTATGCAAATGCAAAAATTTAAATCTAAAACATAACAAGGAATATGAATATGAATAAGTCAATGCTGCAAGTCAATGACTCGATGCAATCTGGGGTTCCTTAGATTGCAAATGTTTTAAACTGATTTGTAATAATGTATCTATGATTTTAATTGAGTTTTCTTGTAAAGTGCCTTGAAACGACATCTGTTGTAAAGTGGCGCTATATAAATAAACTGATTCTTGATTCTTGATTACTATACATGATAATTAGTAGACAAAACTAGTGGTGGAACTAAGGCAGTGTGTCTTCCAGAAGCCTATAACATAAAAAATAGACAACTATTATCTAGAACAGGGGTGAGTAACTTTTGGATTCAAGGAGCCACATTTTCCCCCTGCTGCTACAAATAAAACTCAAGTAGAGCTGGAAAAATTACTTTCTACATACGCAATACCTCAAATATTTTATTATAAAACCTACACAATACATTTTTTTTTCAGGTTTTAGAAAAAATACAAAATACATTACAAAAAAAAACCCAGTTGTGTAAGATTAGATTTGTATCTTCTGTAAATACTGAAAATTGTGGAAGATAACTTAATGCTAATTACTTTTAAAAGGCTGTTGCAGATATTATAAGCAGGTTTTGCAAAATATCTTTCAAAAAAACCTCCTAGAATGGCCCTTTGCAACTATAATCAAAAACGTTTCCTTTTTAGTTTTGTAAGAGCTACAGTGAAGGGTCCATAGAGTCACATATTACAGAACCCTCATCTGGAGGATCCAAATAACAAGAGCCTGATAATCCAAAGCTAGATAGTGAATTTCAGACTGAAGACCTGTCGAGAGAGTCAACTGTTGAACCGAAGAAACTAACTAGTGAAAACAGCATAGACTACACTGAATACTGTTCTAGCAGAGCAGAATAAAACAATCTAAATTTGAGTATATAATTAGTGTATGTAGCGTGCAAGTATAGACAGTTCAGTGGAAAAATCCCTTTTAATGGGAGGAAACCTCCAGCAGAACCAGAACTTGACTTTTTACGAGTGACCATGTGTCTGCCGTGGGTTGGATAGAAAACACAAGATGCAATTTCTCTGTTAAAGTAAATAGAAAGGTTAATAGCAAGTGTAGAAGAACATTTAGTTACGGTCAAAATTACTTAAGTCCATAACCTCCTCCAAGAAGGTGTCCAAGCCACCAAATGCAAGACAAAGTGCAGTTTCTGTGGGGAGAAAAACACTGAGAGAAAACAGAACTTTTAGATTTGAAATACCAGCAACTAATACAGATTGGACAGAATAACAATGTTACATTGCGGAGAGGAAAAGAAAGTGGTGGGTTTGTCCTTCAGCAGTCTAAACCTATAGCAGCAAAACTAACCATGTAGAATGAAGTACAAGAAAGTAAGAACCAAGGAGAACCATTTTTTTTGAAACTGGTGTTCTTCACTTTATTACTGGATAATGTTAAAAAGCACAGAAATAGGTCACAGACTAGAGAGATGAAATTAAACATCTGGCCACGTTATGTTTATGTCTTTATGCAGCACCATGTTGGCATACGATGATGTAATATCTATAGCAACCAGTGGCAATTCTAGCCCTGTAAAATCCCGGTAAAACTGTACCTCAGCACCCCTGAAAAATTAAGAAACTGATTGCGATTTTGTAGGTAAAGATAAAATAAGTAAGGAATAAATTATGATAATTATAAACAGGCCAGTGAAATCCTTTTTATTGTTTATTTATTTTATTTTTTTCCACGAGTCGGTTCCTCGCTGTGTTCAGCAGCAGATGTATTGTGAGGTAAAGTATAAAAATACGGTGGCCGACAGATGCAAACGCGCAAAGCACCCGCCCCCCCCCTTCCCTTTCCACTCTGACTGTAGTCGGTTGTCTCCTTAACCTCTCTTACGTCTTACAGTAGTTAGGGTTACGCAGTCCAAAAAGTCAAAAATGCAGTCCTTTGTTGCATTATTCCACAGTTCAGGCAAAGCAAGTTATAAGCTGATAGACTGACTGAGGACTGACTGATTGGCTAGACTGGTAAAAAACCTTATCACTACCCACTTGCATAATGAGGTGCCTAAAACCTACCTATTTATACTGTGACACACCCATGTCCCAAACTGAAATTAATTAACTAATTAAGTGAATTACTAACCAAAGAACGCATTTTAAATAACAAAATAAACAAAAATTATAATTATAAATCAACTAGAAAATAAGCAAAATATAAAAATGAACTAAATAATTTAAATTCTAAGATTTAACTAAAAATAGAGATTTAGCTCCTACACACTATGTAAATATGTTTTAACAGGTTTGGCTAAATAATCGGTGAGTATTTTCCTGGTACTTAGCCTTGTTAATTACTCTTGTCGCTCTTTCTTGAAGTTTGATTAGTGACTGTTGTGCTGTTTTGTCTTTAATTACCCAAACCTCTCTAGAGTCACTTAAATAAAGTCAGGCTAAAGAACATCAGAGAATGTTAGCAGATGTTTTGTATGTGAATTTATGCACATAAGCAGTGACATTTAGAAAAATGCACCAACAAGTATCTTCTCTTGGACCTGTCCTGGTGGAGAATGGAGAGGGCTAAGCACCCCTACTGGTCAAATCCTAGAATTGCCCCTTAAAGATTTTTAACAGAATAAACAACTAAGAGTTTAAAAACTGTTAAATATCTTCATGTTAATCTTGATATCCTAAAACTATGATTTCATCTCCTGGCGTGAGCTGGAGAAAGGGCACCTTTGAATCATAATAAACATTGTTATTTGTGTTATTGATGTGGATCAGTGCTCTCAAACTGAACAGATTAATCTTTCTCCTAGAGGCTTAAACCTTCCTCTTTTAGACAGACATGTGTTCAGACAAATCTTATACTCATTCCTACTTACAACAAGAGGCTTTAGCTGTATTTTTCTTTCCTGTATTAATTTGACAGGTTGGAGACATTTCAACAGTTGAATCAAATAACTTTCTTTTCCCCCTGCAAGGGCATTATTTTTAATGAGGCTCCTCCAGGCAGGTAGCGGCAGGAATGTACAAGCATCTCACTCTAGGCTCAGAATGAAAGCTTTGACATCCATTTTTACTTTTACATATTAATGGTGGCTTGTGATAAGAGCAGTTGTCATTGGCATCTAAAAGTTCCCAGGGTTGGGTGGATGAATAAGAAATGGAATTTTCTCAAGGGTCAACTTTTTAGGAGGTCTACACAGTTTTAGCCTGGTTCCTACTATATTGAGTGTGAAATCAGCCTATTTTAGAAGACTGGAAGATAAAATATAGTCAAGACAAATAAGACACGAAATACGCAAGTAAGGGAGTTTGTTTCTATAGAAATGAATGGCTTGAACTTTGATGTACTTGAGTTATGGTAACACATAAGCAGAGTGGAGCGTGGCTGGGCTGTTTTTCTATAAAGTCGATGAAGATCTCTTTTGTTTTATCCACCTTCAGGATCAAGTTAACACTGCTGCAACCTACCAGCAGCTCGTCTTCCTCTCTGTAGGACAGGTTGTTATCATGCTCGATGAGACCCAACACTGTAGTGTCATCCATGAACCTCACAATTTGGTTAGTGGCAGACACCGTCGTGTGTCATCAAAGTGACAGTTAACCCAACTTTATTTTTTTACTCCTTCTGCTTCTGTGTGTCTCCCTCTCTCTCCTGCTTTCTCTATCAGGTGTCAAGTTACTCCTCTGTCTCCTTTAGTGATACTGTTACATTTAATAAATGTAGAATTATTTTAGATTTGGAGGTGAGGTTTTTAGAACTAAAGTCCCAAATCTTTACTGCTAAAAACCCAGTAGACAGTTAATGCTCCTTAGGCGTGGAGCTAGCAAGAAAAACATACATCGATTGAGAGTCACAAAAAACTGTGAAATCTATGCATAGATCAGTTAGGAAGTGGAAGAAGGGTTTTGAGATTCATTTCACACTCAGAGTCATACATATATACAGCGTTAAAACTAAATTTCATGATGTGTTTTCCATGCATCTGATTAGTTTTACACTGGACAATAACTTACGCAAGCATTGTGTTATTTGCATTGTAGAACATTTAAAACCATGGTGCAAATAGGCTATATGTGTATATTCTGCTTCAGGTGCAAATATGTTCTCATGCTTTCCAAAAAGCAAATTCAAGGTTCTCAGATCTTTCAAGAATCAAGAATCAAGAATCAGATTATTTATATAGTGCCAATTTACAACAGGTGTCGTTTCAAGGCACTTCACAGAAAATCAATTAAAATCAAAGATACATTCTAACAAATCAATTTGAAAAAGTTTTCAATCTAAGGAACCCCAGCAGATTGCATCGAGTCAATGACTTGCAGCATTCACTCCTCTGGAATCAGCAGGCAGAAACAATGGGTTGTGTTGTCGTTGACTTTACAGCAATCCCTCATACTGAGCATGCATGTAGGGACAGTGGAGAGGAAAAACTCCCCTTTAACAGGAAGAAACCTCCAGCAGAACCAGGCTCAGTACAAGCAGCCATCTGCCATGACCGACTGGGGGTTTGAAAGACAGAAAGCTAAATTACAAGCACAGGATACTGAAATAATAGAGTTTATAGCAGCAGTTGTAAAACGTCACTGGAAGCATCTCAGCCCATGTTCTCATCCGAGAAGCTGTCTCAGCTAACAGAACGCCAGCCCAGGTGTGGTTACTATGGAGAGAAGAACACTAAGAGAAAACAAAAGGTTAAGGTTTTTAGAACGTAACCCCCGCAAAAAACGAGGGTTCAATGTAAGGGTAACTAAGTAGATTGGACAAAGGAAGAAAGTAGCAGAGAGAGAAGGGGTCAGATTGTCCTCCAGCAGTCTAAGCCTATAGCAGTATAACTATAGAAAAACTTAAATAACTTAACCCTATAAATTGAGACATGAAGAAGTTAGAGCAAAGGAGAACCGTCTGTCAAGACTGAGTTCCTCCCCCAACCGGATTAGGCTGTCTTCTCTACCTCTTCCTAACTATAAACTTTATCAAACAGGAAGGTTTTAAGCCTAGATTTTAAACTAGACAAGGTGTCTGCCTCACGGACTAAAGCTGGAAGCTGGTTCCACAGGAGAGGAGCCTGATAACTGAAAGATCTGCCTCCCATTGTGCTTTTAGAGATTCTAGGAACCACCAGTAAACCTGCAGTCTGAGAGCGAAGTGCTCTGTTTGGGACATAAGGAGTAATCAGATCTCTGATATACGATGGAGCTTTATTAGTGAGGGCT
>JAVLVB010000359.1:489128-509392 GCA_032876305.1 Orestias chungarensis | reverse complement strand
GGCCGCAGTCTGTGAGGATTCACAACATCTCCTCCCCCCCCATCACCCTCAGCACTGGCTCCCCTCAGGGCTGTGTGCTGAGCCCCCTCCTGTTCACACTGCTAACATATGACTGCTCTCCTATCCATCCAGGCTGTCATATTGTGAAGTTTGCAGACGACACAGCAGTGGTTGGATGCATCCGAAACCGTGATGAGTCTAGCTACAGGCAGGAGGTGGAACACCTGGAGGGTTGGTGCAGAGAGAACAACCTCTGGAGCAACAACACTTCCATTCTGGTCAGGAAGGCACACCAGCGGCTCTACTTCCTGAGGAGGCTCAGTCGAGCTGGACTCGGGAGCTCAGTCCTCACTTCCTTCTACATATGTGTGGTGGAGAGCGTCTTGTGCTCCAGCATCAACGTGTGGCATGGAAGCTGCTCTGCTGCAGACAGGAAAGCTCTGCAGAGGGTGGTGAAGATCGCACAGAGGATTCTTGGAGTCAGCCTCCCAAGCATCACAGACATCTACACCTCCAGATGCAGAAAGAGGGCCACCTGCATCAGGAAGGATCCTACCCACCCAGCACACTCACTTTTTGTTCTGCTCCCCTCAGGCAGGAGGCTGCGGAGCATCAAGTGTAGAACAACCCGTCTCAGAAACAGCTTCAATCCTGAAGCTGTTAGACTCTTGAACTCATCCTGAACAAACCACTGCACGGACTACAATACCAGCACTTTAATACCGTAATGCCGTATATTCCTATTTTATTTATTTTGCTTACTTTACTTCGATTTTATTTATTTTAATTTAATTTAATTTTTTAACTTATTTTATCTATTTTAATATTAGCTCTTGGGTGGAATAGTACCGTGAGTACATAATTTCGTTCCACTTCATGTACCATCATGTATGTTGAATGACAATAAAGAATCCTTGAATCCTTGAATCCTTGAACAGATTGACTGAAATCTCAATTTATTATATTTGAGTAGAAGGTGGATATTGCCATTTTGATTTAGTCTTTGTAGGGACTGAGGAGAGTATCAAAGATGTGTATGCTAATTGTAATTCGGGTTTTCTTGTGAATGGACTTGTTATAGCCTTAGAACTGTACTGCCTTTCTCTTGTAGCGCGGCAAGGGACATTGAAAGGGGCTACTAGATTGTGTATGGGACCAAGCATAGTGTCTGTGTTTATGTTTTTTTTATTTTAGTAAGTGATGAAGGGATGGCCCGATGGTGGTGGGATAAAATAGGGCAGCAAATGAGATCAGGGAATGATTCGAATTGAGAAAATGTTCAACTGAAATAGTGTCTAAGGTGATGCTAAGGCAGCAGAATAATTCCAATATGTGTCCTTGAATGTAAAGTAAGAAATTTGAAAATTAACAAATCTATCAAGAAAAACTATAAAAATCTATAAAATATTTTTTTATTCGTTTTTTTGTCCATATGTATCATTGAGTAACACAGCAAGAATGCATTTTAGGCAAGGATGGCAGGATGAGAGAATATCAGTCAGAAAAGAAGTCTTAGTGCTTCCTAGTTGGACTGTAGATCATGTTATCATTGTGGGTGAGAAACTGGGCAGGATGCATGTAGTATACTCCATGGAGCTGATGAGAGGAAACGCCAACAGTTTTTCACTTGCTGCAAAGGATATTACCAGAAAACATAGCATAGTCATTTGTTACTGTATGTGTTATCGCTAGCCAACCTGACTAAGTAGTCTAGCAGACTGTGCTCAACGTGCGTTGGAATGGAAGATGATTGTAATTGTACTTAATAATAAGATGGTTGTACTGGGCTGTGATGAATACATTACCTCTGTGGAGGGACAGCACTTTCTGGATAGAGCAGTAAAGGCACAGACTCTGCATGGTTATAACAGATCTCAGTAGAGTGTAAAATAAATTACTATTAAAAAAAATCTAAATGATTGCAAATGTTTTTGACATGGCGCAAAGAAAATAACAGCTTCTAAAAATGACTAAAAAATAAATTAGAAAATTGAACTGCAAAGACCCATATGAAATAAACAATATGGTTCAATCTCACATTGATTGAAACTGCTTTCAGAATTTGTGATTATATTCAGTAAAGCCTACATCAACAAAAAAATCAAGGTGAAAATGTGTAAAAGAAGAAAGATAGAACAGCCACAAGGTGACAGTTTTTGCAAGTCTTTAGTTAAAATATGCCTTCAGAAAAAACTATTCTCTCCCTCATATGTTTCGTTATCTTTTCTTCTGCTGCTTTGTGAAAAGGCTATGCCCTCCCCTCTGGTCCACGGACTGTGCTGCTATGTCCTGAAAGTGAGAGACACACGGTTAGGCATGTATACATTTAGCATCCGAATATTTCCCATGGTTTTGAAAGTGTGTACTAGTGCAACTACAAATTTCACTCAAGACTGAACACCTTGAGCTAAAAAGCCAAGTATGGCTACATTCCATCCTCCTATTCCTTCCATTCAACATTTTTTAGCCTCTCTGTTTGCTATGTTTTTCTGGGACAGCTGTCACTCTAAAGTTATTGAAACATTACACATATGGTAAGTCAATGACATTGTGCACACCTGTTGTGTTTTTATTGTCAAAGTATTTAATTGGATCCTGATTTTGCATTCCGTCTAAGTCAATCATCTAAATGCTCCAGGTATAAATATAGCACAAACAAAATGAGCTGAGAAACTGCAAGAATGGATAATGGCAGGAAGAAGAGGAAAAAGAAGGTGGAGGAGCACCTTAAGAGAGGCGTAAAAGCAAAGTAGGGAGAGGTTAGAAAAAGCATCTTGCTGTGGTTTTTGACTGACTATTTGAAAGTGAGTGGGAGAATATGGTTGGCAGACTGTGAAAAGTAAATAGACAGAAAGGCAGTGAGTTGAAAAGGGCACAGCCCGTCTCCACACAACATGTAATGGTGTAGTGAACCACAAATGAGCGAGATATGGGGGTGAGGATGAGCAGTGGTGGGAGATGGGAAAGGCGAAGAGGAGAAACCGTAGAAATCCATGTTAAGGTCAGAGTTTGTTTCCAATAAAAGTCTGTGTAAGCCCGGAAATGCATGCCAATGATGAGCTGCTGACCTAGACAATAAGGCTGCTTGAAATGTGACTTGAACTGGAAAGCCTTGAAACCTTTTTATTCTCTTTGCAGTATATGTGTGACCACTTTACATTTTATTTCTAGATTTATACATTTTGAAAAAAAACTGTTTCTCTTAGTGAGTACGTAGTTTACATTATATTCACTGCAACAATTTGTCACAGCTTAAGTAGTCCATACATATAGTAAGAATAGATCAAAACTATAATGTTTATATTTACTGTTTGGATACCATTACTATTGCACTACTAATATCATTAAATACTTGCTGTTAATATTCACAATGTTGCAGTAAGTCCAATTATGTCAATAATTTATTTTTCTATCACGAATTAGCCACGATCAAGGGCTTTTTTGCAAGAGCTGTTACAGAGGAGTCGAAATGTACTCCAACAGCCTAAGATAACTCAAAGTATAAGTTTAATTCAGTTAAATCCAATTTAGTTTAGTTATCTACTGCCAATATAAAAGACATGTCAAGGCACTTTACAAGAAATACTATTTCAATACCATCATACATACATACATGTTTAACAAGTAAGTTAAAAGTCTAATTTAAAATCTAAGGGCATATCTTTTTTTATTGGGCCCAGGCTTTGGGCCACATTGGGTTTCTCAAAGACTCTGATCTAAGTTTGGTGCAAATCTGTTACTTTTGTTGGAGTTTGGTACATTTTGAAACCTCTGTGCTACCAGGAAAAAGATTTATCTGCAACAATCTAAATGGGGTTAACTTAAGCAGCATTTTTGTGCTCATAGTGCCCACTCAATGCTCTTTCCATAAGGGCCACATTCACCCATTTACACTAACATTTCTGCACAGAGATGCAGATCAATAAGCTTTTTGACATGAGACAACAGGCAGTTGCAATTGAACTTTCAATCGTCAGACTGCAAGATCACTACCCAAACCCACTGAACCACAGCAACCCCAGCACTTCAGTCATAATGAAAATTGTCTGTATTTTTGCATTTTTTTTTTTTTATGTCCTTCTGAATGTAAATTTAACAAATAGCTAAGAGTATTTCTGGAGCAGCTTGAAGGGGAAGCATGAGGTCAGTTTGCTTACTATTGAAGGTTATTCAAAAATATTGTTTATTAAACTGTCAAAAATGTTAATAATAACAAAAAAACTAATTAAAATTTACTTAAATGCCCTCATGATGAAAACACAGGTGGAGAGTAATTTGTGCTATTGCTCAAACATGCCAGGGGAGCAGAAGGGAAGCTCAGAGGCCAGGTGTAAAACTTGAGTGCTGACCTTGAAATCCCGAAACTTGTCACTGATCGTCCCAGTACAGCAGCTGGAGATGACAGTTCGTTTCCAACCCCCAAAGCCCATGATGCAAACAAACATGAAAGCCTGCAGTGTGGAATGCCCTGAACAACACCATGTAGCCCACAGAAATATATGAATCTATATCACAATGTGCACATAACTGAGAAAGTAAACCAGTCAAATTGTCTGCTACAGTGCAGTTCACACACACACACACACACACACACACACAAACAAACACACACACGCACACACACACACACACGCACCCACGCACGCATGCAGAACACACAAACACACACACACACACACATGCAAATTTGTCAAATCTTACTGCAAAGAATATTTTGGTTATCTCTGATTTTCTGAAGATATGATCAACTTTCAAGTACTGTCACTACTTGTGGTCTTCACTGCCACCTCTGCTCAGATTGCCTTTATGATAAACACATCACACTATTTTCTTGACCTCTCTTCTGTACTTACAAGCTGTTCTGGTGGTTGATGGCAGGTATTTTAAATCCAACTTCCGCTTTATCTCTGCAGTTGTCTCCTTGATTCACACAGATGTATTCTTTGACGCTTCAGGTATTTTTGTTCATATTAATTATCTCTTTCATTTCTCCAAACTGCCTCCAAGCTGTTTCCTACTTTCAAAATCTTTATGGCAAACATTTTAGTTAATGGATTTGTCTACCTGGCAACAACTGCCAACCTGTACAGCAGAACTGCAAAAAACAAGGGCTTCAGACGTGGTCCTGGTATAACCCCATACAAAGTCCAAGCCAGGAAAGACGGCTTAAGTTTAACATTTTATTTATTTAAAGTTAATAAGGGTGCTTAGAACCTTGTGCTTGTGTCCTTCCAAGGTTGATCAGGAAGAAGTTAGCAAAGCTGCTTTTGTCACAATGCTTGGCTGTTTGGTTTAAATGATATGGCTCTGTTGCAGAGTATGCCTCGATAAAAAGTGATAAGCTGCTCAGTTGAAAGTGTGTAACTTGTGTGTGTGTGAGTAGTGTTGTTTGACCTTGATCCTGCGGTCCCAAGGGGGGCGCTGCTAACTATTTTGAGGAAATCCGCTGTAAAACGAAGAAGAAGGTTGGCGACCGGAGCAGGTGTAGGTTCGCATGTTGTTGTAATATATGTATGGAAGCAAATCGTTACCAGAAATGCTTTTTCATTTTATAAATGTGGTAATCAATAATCCTGTTTGCATTTTAATTTTCTTCTGTCAGACTGCTCATTCTGTCACTTTATCAAATTTGAAATGAAAAAGACTTTTGAGATTTATTTTTCAAAATATGCCCCAGCAAACAGTTACCAAAATTCAATTTGAAATGTAAAATTTGAAAATGAAAAAGCATTTGCAGAAATGCTTTTTCAGTTTAAGAATGCGGCTGCATTATTTGACTCATAAATAAAATTAGTAATCAATCATCCTATTTGCATTTGCATTTTATTCTTCAAGACACATTTTACGCCATAATCGAAGAGAAAAAAAACGGACATTGCCTTTTCGTTTTCTTGGTCTTCCCGCAAAGTACTGCCCAAAACTGGAAAACTAAAAAGCTTTCTTGGTATGGCAGCCGTTTTAACATAAATTCGGTTGTTTTAACAAAACTTCGGTTTTGCCGCCCTCACATTCTAGATATCTCAAATTCTTATATCAGGAGACTATGGGATACATTTTGTGCCACTAGGAATTGAAATAGAATTTTTTATATCTGAATGTGAATCATTCATTTTGAACCTGAATTGATCATTTTGAATAATTGCTTTTAAAATCTGAATCTGAATAGACAAATCTGAAATTGAATCTCTTGGTTTCAATTTGTACTACAATAAAATCAAAACTGTATTTAATTTTATTGAAAAATTCAGCTCCTTACTTCGTTCTCACTTTTAAGTTTCACTTCTCTCCATTCAGATTCAGTTTTTCAATTCAATTTTCTGTGCCACACATCCGGGGCCTGGCGTCGGGCACAACTAGTTGAACGCAGATGGCAACAATTCGCGTAGCCGCTGCAACCTTTGGTGTGCCGCCGTCGTGTCCTTAAGGACGGAGAAAAATGCCACATTAGGGAAAGATGAGGGGAAAATAAATATATTTCACACTTTATCCTTGGCAGGATACAGCTTGAAGTTACCAAAAGAAAACCTCTGCACAAGAAAAGCTGAAGAGATGAGGATGAAGGCATATATAGAGCTGGGATCAGTGTATGTGAGTGTGTGTCTGAGTCTGTGAGCTGCTCTGTCCTTCCATTCAGTTCAAACAGTTGGATGCGGGGCAGAGGATATGCATCCAGTATAGTACGCTCATTAAGAGACCTGTAGTCAATGCAGAGACGGTATTTCCCATCTATCTTACGCACCATAATTATGCTGTTGTGGCTCATTGGGCGAGACTTTTCTGCAGGCTCTCGTGCATTTGCTTGTCTGCGTGTTGCTGCTTTTCTTTTGCCATCTTACGTGGAGGTTGTTGGATCGGGGTGCCAGGACGAATTATGATATCATGCTGGACAAGGTTTATTCGGCCCAGATCAGCTGGCCTTTTGGAGAACACATTTCCATAAGTGGAAAACAAATGTTTAAGTTGAAGCTGTTCACAGTCATTAAGTTCTCCTGAGCTCCGTGTGTGGTCAGGTGTTGAGGAACCATGATGTTTTACCTCACCTTGAGGTTTGACAGTTGACAGAGTTATCTCTTGTGAGCTATAGGGATTGTGTACTAGTTTATTTCATTGGACTGCTGGTGTTGAATTATTGTTTAATTGCTATCCAGAGTGGGGTTAGTGTTGCAGAGTATGCCTCGATTAAAAGTGATAAGACACTCAGTTGAAAGTGTGTAAGTTGTGTGTGTGAGAGTAGTGTTGTTTGACCTCGATCTTCTGGTCCGACGGGTGGCGCTGCTTACTATTTTGAGGAAATACGTTGTAAAACCGAAGAAGGGTTGGCGACCGGAGCAGGTGTAGGCTTGCATGTTGTTGTAATGTATGCAATAAAGAGTCATCACTTCAGCGCATCAGTGCCTCCACGTTTTTATTGAGTTCCACCCCTGCTATGGGCAAGCGAGGGATTTAATCCCGAAGACATGTCCCACTTCGGCCCTGGAGTGAGCATCTCCCCGGTGTTTACAGACCACGGTCAGAAGACTGGAGGCGGAACGGTTAACAGGTCAATCATATTTACTTAAACCTGTTTTTCATAGTTTATTGTTTTCTTCCTCTTCCTTAATAATAATTAGATTTTTAATGTTTAATGTGTTTTTTTTTTGCATTTTTTCCGGTTTGTATTTCACTTCAGGTCTTACTATATTCTGTTCCAACTCTCATTTTATTAATTATTGCTGCAAATATCATTTCATATAGGTTAATGACTTCTGAGTTTGGTTCCTTGCTTTGTTTTGTTCTTTTTTTTCTTGAATTAAGTTCTTCGTAACTTTCAAGAATCAAGAATAATTTTATTTATATAGCGCCAATTTACAACAGGTGTCGTCTCAAAGCACTTTACAAAAAAATCAATTCAAATCATAGATACATCATTACAACATAATGAAGATTTTGAAAAAAGTTTTCAATATTAGGAACCCCAGCAGATTGCATCGAGTCACAGTAAATTTGTGTTTAGTTTGTTAGATTACTATTAGCCATTCATTTGTTTTGGCTTTTTAGGTTCTCCTGTTTTAGAGTGCAACAGGTTTCTGTTACATTCCAGTTCACCACCAATTTTCCCTCATGCTATTTTGCCTTATCGTACCCATTTTCTTCACTTGATCTGTCATTCATTTGGGGTCTTGGTTATCCCTGTTCAGGGCCAGAGTCACTGTTGCCATGGCCTCTTTCAAAGCTAGTTCCCTGCTCGTTCCATGCCCTCATTTTATTTCTCCTTAGTTTTGTTAATTCAACTTCTGTATAATGCCTCTTATCAGTTGTAGTGCTTCCATCAGCATTTTTCATGCACATTTTAAATTATAGCATAAAAGAAGTTTAATGGAAACAGCAACATTTGAAATAACTTCCTTAGTTTTGCAACAAAAAAAAAATATTCTTGCTTGCAATGGTTTTTTGCTTTTCCAAAAACAAATGAATCTGCTAAAAAAGAGATAAAAAAACATTTGCAGAATAAGTTCTGATCTAACTAGCTTACACTTCTTCTTTTGAAATTTATACTGGTCTTGTTTAATATGTTTTAATACGACATATCTCTTTTGTTAAAAATAGTTCTGGAAGATGAATCTGTTATTTACTATCAAGTTTCATCAACCACCCCAGTGTTGGGTTTTCTCATGTGAACCAATTGTAGGTGTTTAACTCTGCTACTTTTTGGCTATGTGAATTCATTCATAATTATAATTAAACCATCCATCCATCCATTTTCTATACACCGTTCTCCTATTGGGGTTGGGCGGGTCTGCTGGCGCCTATCTCCAGCTTACAACGGGCGAGAGGCAGGGGTACACCCTGGAAACGTCGCCAGTCCATCGCAGGGCAATTATAATTAATACATTTATTAATATAATTATTAACAATGAAAGTGTATACTTAATAAACGGCGCACCACCTGAGAATCAGGAAACATTTAGCCATGTATGAAGGAGAGTAATCGTAATATAAGACACTGGTTCATATACTGCAATACACAAAAACTGTGCTCTTTAAAATCATACAGATTTATTAATCTAAATGACATAACTTTACAGTCAAAACATCTATTTAACAAACTGTATAATTGACTACCAACGAATAATTAGACACACTACAAACAACTACTACTATGGCTTATGAGTTGAAAAGAAATAATTTATAAGAGGGAAATTAAAAAATATAAAAGACAGCAATCAAAGGGTGCTGACTCTTGTTGTCAGTTGATAAAACAAATCAGAGGGTGACACTCTCTTACTGTAGCCCCACCTGATGGAAGCTGGCGGGGTGAGGGGGTGGGCTTCTTATATAAACATAATTTTACAGTTCAGACTTGTTCAGAGACGACAACAAAGCAAAATACATCAATACATAGATATTGCTAAACTCTAAACATCACCCAGACCTGGTTTTGAAACTTTAGACTTTCTGTTAGGTGAGTTGTTTCATGAATCCGCTGATTTCAGGCGAAGGTTCGGAGT
This sequence comes from Orestias chungarensis, assembly GCA_032876305.1. NCBI lineage: Eukaryota > Metazoa > Chordata > Actinopteri > Cyprinodontiformes > Cyprinodontidae > Orestias > Orestias chungarensis. Next base: position 499,904 of record JAVLVB010000359.1, on the reverse strand, counting down.
TGGAAAATCCAGAAATACATGGTCAAGGGAAAAGTCCTGATCTGTCTGTAAACACAGAGCTAAGGAGAAGCAGCTCGTACCGGCTTCTGTTGTCATCTGGAGGTTGTAGTATCATCCTATTGGTGGATAGGAACGTAAATACGCTGATATACACCATGGGGGACGAGGCAGAATATATACTGGTTTTCCTGCATCTAACTCCGCAAGAAGCAAGTGAGTACGAGACTTTTAAGGGACGGCTGGATGCTCACTTCGTATCCCGCCAGAATGTTATATTTGAGCAGGCAAAATTCAATCAGCGCCAACATGGGGCAAGTTAGTCCAATGACGGCTTTCACACTGGGTTACACTGTTTGGCTGAATAATGTGGATATGGGACTTTGCATGATGAGATGGTGCGGAACAGATTTGTCGTGGGTCTGAGAGATAAAAGACTATCACAACAGCTACAAATGGACGCTGAACTGACGCTAGAGAAGGCGTTAAACGGAGCCCGTCAGAGCGAGCTAGTAAAGAAGCAACAGGAAATGCTTCATGCTAACTTTAAGTCAGACATTGGGGGCGAGGGTTGGACCGCGTTCATGCGAGTGTGCGCCCCAGACAGCCTAAGGAGCCGCACAAATATGTCGTTACAAAAGCAAAACAGGATAAAAAGGCACAGTGGAGTAGATGTGGGAACACAAAAGGACGCAGTATGCAGCAATCCCCTGCTATAGAAGCAGCTTGCAATTACTGTGGGAAAAAGGAATATTTAGCTAGGGTCTGCAGAAATAAAAAAATATGTGAATGTTGGGTTTGCAACAGACAGCACATATACAGACAATGATGTTGCTTTTCTGGGATAACTTTCTGCAGAAGACAATCCATGGAAGGCAGACATAGTGGTGGACAAACATAAGACTGTATTTAAAATAGACACGGGAGCTGAGGTCACTGCTGTTCCGGAAGCACTGTATTTTCAGCACCACTTTGGCAAACTACATAAACCAAAGAACATGCTACAGGGACCAGGAGGCACCATGTTAAAAGTGAAAGGCATGTTTACAGCAACACTCAGCAACAACAGTGTTAGTACTGAGAAGAGCATTTATGTTGTGAAGGAGTTATGTACATCCTTGCGTAGTGAGCGTGCTGCAATGGCATTAAAATTGGTTGCCAGGGTGAACGAAATAGGCTTGGACTCCATTGATGCTGTGAAGCAGGAGTTTCCTAAACTTTTCACAGGACTAGGACTGATGGAGGGCGAGTATAACATTGTTCTATCACCAGATGTGCAGCCTTTGTCCCTCTCAACGCCAAGGCGGATATCCCTCCCCCTACTGCCTGAGGTTAAAGAGGAGCTCAACCGTATGCAGCAGGAAGGGGTTATAACCAAGGTGGAGGAGCCAACCGACTGGTGCGCACCTATAGTGGTTGTCCCCAAGAGCTCAAGCAAGGTGAGGATATGGATTGATGTCACAGAACTGAATAAATATGTCATGAGAGAAAAACATCCACTCCCATCAGTAGAGCACACGCTAGGACAGCTAGCAGGAGCAAAAGTGTTCTCCAAATTGAATGCCAATTCTGGCAGATTTCACTGTCAAGGAAGTCTTCCCTGCTCACCACCTTCATTAAACCTTTTGGGCGTTATTTCTACAATCGGCTCTGTTTTGGGATTTTATCAGCACCAGAGCACTTCCAGAAACGTATGACGCAGATTCTAGAGGGCCTAAATGGAGTCCTTTGTCAGATGGATGATGTCCTTATCTGGGGGACGACGCAGCAGGAGTATGAAGAAAGACTGAGGAAGGCACTGTTTCGACTCCAGGAGGCGAAGTAACGCTAAATGAAATATGTGAGTTTTCTAAACGCAGAATAAAGTTCTTGGGACAAGTCATTGATGCATCAGGTGTCAGTCCAGACCCGGATAAAGTGAGTGCTATAAGACCCATGGAGGAGCCCAGAAATATAAGCGAAGCGAGACGCTTCCTGGGTATGGTAAACCATATTGGGAAGTTCCTTCCACACCTGGCAGAGAACACTCGACCTTTAAGATATCTTCTGAAGAAGTCAAAAATGTGGCCATGGGGTCCAACTCAGCAACAAGCTTTCAATGCTATTAAAACAGATCTGACAACACCACCAGGACTAGCATTATTTGACCAGAATGCAGAGACGTGTCAGCAGATGAATCATCGTATGGACTTGGTGCAGTCCTTCTACAGAAACACGCTGATACATGATGGAGGCTAGTGGCATATGCATCACGGTCTCTCAGCGACACGGAGCAGAGGTATGCTCAGTTTGACCCAAGCGTTTGTGCAAATTTAATTATAGAGTAAATCATTTAGCTGGACTCAGACCATTGTTGGTTTCTGACAAATAAAAAAGTTAAACAGAAACAACAAACCTCACTTGAGGTCACCTAAAGGCCTTTAGTTTGAGTTTCAAAAACACTTTAAAATTAATATTTAGTCCAATTATTATTTAACTTTAGACCAGAAATTCTTAATATTGTTGAATCTAAAGTAACTTGGCATTGCTATAACTTTTGAGTTTTTTTTTAAGAAATCGAATTAATCAAATTAACGGTATCATATTTTTAATAGCACTTTTGGTGATAACAATTGTAACAGGTAATTATTATTGTTTGACTCCCTGCTCTCACTAAGACTCGGAGATGTTACTACTAATTGCTTTTCTATTAACATCTATCATCTAATTACATTTTTATCAGTACTAACCCAATGCTTATTTAGGAAAGTTTTACATGAAGAATCCTATTGGACACTCAAGTTCCCATAACAAAGAAAATTAAAATAAGTGAAAAAAAATAACATGGATTATGACAATTATGTCTAATAAATGCCTATAAACTATTGTGTCGTATGCTTGCATTATCCATATCTATCACACTTATTTTAACTTTGATATAGGACCAGCAATATGATCTCAGCTGAGCCTTTATATTGATAAATCCCTTAAATGTCAGCATTGTTTGAACTTTTATTGGGTCTCTCTGTCCTTTCCTCACCCTTCTCACTATATTAAGAAGAACCTTCCCTTTCTTCACTTGCATCAACATCTTTCTCATTTTCTGTCTATCTGCTATGAGAAGCACAGGCCCAGTAAACACTGAAGGGATTCAGGACTAGCTTAATAAGAAATAGAAAAGATACTTGAAGTAAGTGCTGCTGAGATCCTTCAGTTCAGTCAGCTACAGATGATTGCTTATACACTGAATAGCTTAACTTTCTGTGAGCTCATATTGGCTCCCATCCTCAGTGCTATTATTTTGAAGGACCTGCTACTACCTACACAAGTATTGAATAGATCTTATTCATATAGAAACCTTTACAGATAAAATTCTTAAAGTACCTGAAAAAGTGTAGTAAATAAAACACATTAATAAAATGAAAACGTTATTGAAAAGAAAAAAAGTACCAATCTATAATGTAGACACAATTATGAAAAAAGGTCACAGGACAAGTGTGTTTTTAGCTGCTTTTTCAATAACTGGCAACTCAGAACTATGAAAGGAGTGATCCTCTTCAGTTTTTAGGACCTAATTTGGTTATTTATGCATTTATTTCTCTGATAGATCCCAGTTTGTTCATTTAAATGACAAATCTTCCCCGCATTGTAAGGTTACTTGTGGAGTACCACAGGGTTCTGTACTTGGCCCAATTCTATTTACTATATACATAGTCCCTATTGGTAAAATCATCAGACAGCATGGTGTTAATTTCCACTATTATGCTGATGATATCCTGATGTATCCAGTCAGTTTGGTAGATCACAGGCATGTCTAGATGACATAAAAATGTGGATGACATTAAACTTTCTGCTCATGCACTCTGAAAAGACAGAAGTTGTTATCTTCGGACCAGAACCTCTAAAAAAGAAATTGCTTAGTCAGCCACTTGACCTGGATAGAATCGGGTTGGCATCTGGTGACAATATAAAGAACCTTGGTGTTATTTTTGATCGGGAAATGTCTTTCAAGTCTCATATGAAACAGGTCCGTAAGATTTCCTTCTTTCATCTTAGGAATATAGCAACAATTAGAAATACTCTCTCTAGGGCAGATGCTGAAAAGCTAGTCCACGCATTTGTTACTTCAAGGCTGGACTATTGTAACTCTTTATTAGAAGGAAGTTCACAAAATGCAACTAAAAGTCTACAGTTAGTCCAAAATGCTGCAACAAGAGTTCTGATGAAACTTAAAAAGAGAGATCATATCTCCACTATTTTAGCTTCCCTTCATTTTCTCCCTGTCAAAGTTAGAATAGATTTTAAGATTCTTCTTTTGACATATAAAGCCCTCACTAATAAAGCTCCATCATATATCAGAGATCTGATTACTCCTTATGTCCCTAAAAGAGCACTTTGCTCTCAGACTGCAGTGTTATTGGTGGTTCCTAGAATCTCTAAAAACACAATGGGAGGCAGATCTTTCAGTTATCAGGCTCCTCTCCTGTGGAACCAGCTTCCAGCTTTAGTCCGTGAGGCAGACACCCTGTCTAGTTTCAAATCTAGGCTTAAAACCTTCCTGTTTGATAAAGTTTATAGTTAGGAAGAGGTAGAGAAGACAGCCTATTCCGGTTGGGGAGGAACTCAGTCTTGACAGACGGTTCTCCTTTGCTCTACCTTCTTCATGTCTCACTCTATAGGTTTAAGTTATTTAAGTTTTTCTATAGTTATGCTGCTATAGGCTTAGACTCCTGGAGGACAATCTGATCACTTCTCTCTCTGCTACTTTCTTCCTTTGTCCAATCTACCTAGTTACCGTTATTTCAACCTTGTTAACCTTTTTTTTTCTCTTAGTGTTCTTCTCTCCATAGTAACCACACCTGGGCTGGCGTTTTGTTAGCTGAGACAGCTTCTTGGATGAGAACATGGGCTGAGATGCTTCCTGTGACGTTCTACAACTGCTGCTATAAACTCTTTTATTTCAGTATCCTGTGCTTCTAATTTAGCTTTCTGCCGTTTCAAACCCCCAGTCGGTCGTGGCAGATGGCTGCTTCTACTGAGCCTGGTTCTGCTGGAGGTTTCCTATTAAAGGGGAGTTTTTCCTCTCCACTGTCGCTACATGCATACTCAGTATGAGGGATTGCTGTAAAGTCAACGACAACACAAGCCATTGTTTTGGTCTGCTGATTCCAGAGGAGTGAATGCTGCAAGTCAATGACTCGAAGCAATCGGCTGGGGTTCCTTAGATTGGAAACTCTTTTAAATTGATTTCTTATGATATATCTTTGATTTTAATTGATTTTCTGTGAAGTGTCTTGAGACGACACCTGTTGTAAATTGGCGCTATATAAATAAACTGATTCTTGATTCTTGATTTAGCAGGCGCTTTCCAAACAATAAGGTATATAGAACAAAAGTCAGCCAGACAAGTTAGTCTCTGTTAGAGAGGTCTTTTTGTTCAATCAGTAGTGTTCAGTAATGGTCAGCTGGTCATCAATCATCAAATCGTATAGCTGACTTTGATTGAGCAAGAGATATATATTCAGTTTACATGTGAACACCATGTGGTCTGGATTTACCTGGAAAGACGAGCAGTTCAGTTTCAAGAGTTTGAGTTTCAGTTGTTGGGCTTTCGTCTATTTTGATGTGTCAAGGAGGCTGTGTGAGATATGTGCTGAGACCATGTCGCTGTCAGGTGAGAATGATAGAGCTGGGTATTGTCAATGTAGAAGTGGTATGAGAAGTCATGTGATCGGGTAATCCTGCCCTGTGAAATGGTGTATATGGCAAAGAGGAGAGGTCCGAATACTGAACCTTGGGGAAACTCTGTGGCAAGGTTGTGCACAGCAGCACTGTGACAAAGCCAAGGTACTTTAAGAATAAAACAGAGAGGTATGATTCAAACCAGGAGTTTGCTCTCCATGTGCTGTGCGATAGCAGTGCATCCCAAGCATGCCTGTATCAGGTAGGAAATATGCCTGATGTCAGTGAAGCATTGTTAACGTGTGAGACTGGAAAAATTTGTTGGAACAGGGTCAAGTGAGCATTCAGTAGAATGGCTACAAGTAAGAACATTAAACTGACTTCTGCTTGCCAACATGTTTTGAGAAGGTTTAAGTGTGAACAGTTTGGTAAACTGGATACTCATAGTTTCCCCCTTCTCAGTACAAAATAGGTGAAAGTGTCTACTGATAGATTGGTAGCAGGTGGACAAGGAGATTGTTTAAGCAATGATTTAAAGATAGAAAATAGCTTCAGGTGTCATTCGTTCTGTGAATCTTACCAATATTAAAAGGCTTGCATCAGGGAGACTTAAAGAGAATGCTGACAGTAGTGCCTGTTATTTTCATACATCTGCAGGATCTTTTGATTTCTGGCATTTCATTTCTGGAGCCCTGATAATACCATGTTGAAGGTCTTTGCCTATGTTAAACACTTAGGGTGGTTGAGATAGGTGTGGGGGAAGTTGAGGCTTTCTCCAACAATCATTGTGATTAGTGATTAGAAGTGATCAGTTTGATTATTTTTAGCTTTATGAAGTTTTCATAAATCTCATGGGTCATTTTACTAAGTCAATGCGTGTTCTCAAGACCATCAGTATATATTGTATAAGTATTTTATAAAATATGTTTTAAGAGTTTTTTTTTTTTAAAGTCTATTCGATTCTTCATTATTATGTTTATTGAACGGAATGTTTTGCAGAAAATGAATAATTTTGCTGAACAACTTTCTAGATAATCTCAGTGATTAAATGAAGATTTGAGGTAGGCCTGTTTTATTCTGAGGCGTGAAGATTTTCTTCTTCTGGCAGCACTAAACAGATGCAGTTTTAATCATGCTGGAAAGGTAGATGAGAGATGTAAGTAAACAGAATGAACTGGAAATCCACTGCTTAAATCTCAATTTAAATAAGGAATTGGTGTAGATGCATCACATGATTTAAATAGTACTGAATAGATTTGAAACTTTTGTGTAAGAATGGTGAAAAGGACCATATTGTCTTCATAAGGATGATTTCCTAACCAGTTTTATTTATATTCCTTTTAAATGAAGAATAAATCACCTGCATCATAAAACCTATTATTTGTTGTAGAAATTCCAGAATAAATAAAGAATAGGTGGATTTTTTGGAAAATTTGACATATTGACATTAGCTCAATGATGATCATAAACATTTTCTACTTTCCTACTATCATGTGACATTGTTGGCCATTTCATTATTTTTGAATACCTCGCTCCATCAATAAGTGTTTTCCCTAAGAAAAACTATTAGGTTATTAGTCAATGTTGCTGAATAACTTTTAGACTTTTACAAAGTGTAACCTTGTAAAAATGTGGACTTTATAAAATTTCCAAAATTTAGGATAATATCAATTTAATATTGAAAAGTTTCAAGGCTATTAATTTTTTTATAAAATGAAAGACAGAATAGAAATTTGGAAAAATGAAGCGCTCATGTTGAGTTAGATGTGTCACATCACAACTAGGTTTTTGAACTAGGTCCACACTTATAAGTTTTACGGTTTTTTCAGAGGTAAAAGTAAAACGGCCTCACAGATATTTAAGCCGTGGTTTGAACTTCGTTGTGCTCACAGATGTGCTCAGTGTTTTGAAGTTCTGTATTGGCCATTGTTAAGTGAAGATTGATACTTTGATATTATTATCATCTGCAGAATTATCTTGTTAAGCCACATTAGATTTACCATCCCCAAAACGACTTCTATAGTCTTAAATAAATGATTACACTGAAGCTTCACTAGGCTCTGGCTGTTGTTTACTGACTAATTCAGCCTTTTCATAATATATTTGTTGACAATCTGAATATCCTCAAGTTTCTTCTGGGTTCCATTGAATGCAAATGTTCCATCTAGAATCAAAGTTCCCCAGACACTTAACTGAAAATGTGTACTTGATATTCCAACAAACAGATATAAATAAATTTTCTTTAAGCAGATCGCAAAAGATCAACTGTGTGCCTGCTATGGTCATTTTGTGAAGACTCGTAATTTGTCACACAAATCACCCTTCATACAAGATTAATTTCCCTTTGAAGACCTCTGCAATGACTTAAATATTAAATAGCCTTGCCTTAAGGACATTAGCTCGTTCTAGTTGGTACACCCTCCCCCCCCCTCCACCCCCCCAGATGCTCAGTCTTCCTCCTCTGTCCTCACCCTCGTTCCTCTCTGAGCATGCATCACAGGAATGGAGGCATTCATGTAATAGACTGAGATAACAATTTCAAATTATGCTGCAGAAAAAGTGCTTTCATTTGTCGAGTTGTCGCTGAGCGGAAGCAGGGGCTTTGGTAAATGTAAGGCTTCTTTTTGTGGTGTGTATCTGTGTGTTTGTGTAAGAAAAATACATCATTATAAGAATCCATGGTTAAATTTTTCCCCCTTAGCGGGTTTATAACTTTGTGTCTTCTCTGTCAGCTATATTGCCTCAAACAAAGACAAAGCAGTGAGGGAGCATAAGAATAAGAAGATTTATTTATTTATTATTTATTCTGTAGTCTGTTTCTGCCCTGTGTGGGTTGCAGGTTTATCATCTCATCTTTTTTTGTAAATTTTAAATGGTTTCTGCTTGAAGGAAACTGTTTTCTAGATCATGATTATTGTCATGATATGTATTAATTGTGGACCATAGCAAGTGAATAAAACATAAACTTATTGAGTTTCATGAAACTTATCATACATTCTTTTTTCCCTGTTTGTCTCACGTCTCTGTCAAAGAAAGCAGAGAAGAGAAATTTATGAAAACAAAGTTACAATGAAAAAAAAAAGTTGCTGATTTTTATGATTCAATTTATTATATCTCATCTACAAACTAAGTAGAGTGCTGTGCATATGTTTGTATCCCCTTACAGATTTTCTCAGTTTTTCATTTTCTCCACAAAAAGGTTTAAATGTCCAAAAAAGACAGCTTAGAAAATACCAAAAACATATTGCAAAATATATTTAATCAACTTAAAAATAAAGAAAACTTATATTTAAACCAACCTGGCCCAATGTAAAAAAATTCCCCTTTTTTAAAACAAGCAATCTCTATAATTATGATTTTTTTCACTGTTTGGTATACAGTAGCCACACTCAGGTGTAATTACTGCCAGACATGTAATGTCAATAATTCACTGAAATGGAACCTATGTGACAACATGAAGTAGGCTTAAAAACCAATGACAAAGTCACTGACATCTCTCAGTCTGGGAAGGGTTACAAAGATATTTTTAAGGCTTTGGACTCCAACAAACCACAATGAGAGCCATCAATAAAAAAAATATATAAAATAAACAGTGGTACTTCAAGAGTCCAGCAACGACTCGTCCACTAGGTCATAAATAATTTGTGAACACCTACAACTCTGCAGCCCTCACTTACCTCAGTTAAGGTCAGTGTTCATGATTAAGTAAGGAAGAGAGGAGGCAAAAACAAAATCCTCCACTGGAGAGTTCCAAGACCAAAACCACTAAAAATACACAAAGGTCCGTCTGACATTTCCAACACAACACATTAATGATGATGACTTGATTGTGTGAAATGACGAGAGAAAAGTGTAGCTTCTGAAAGGTGTACTTACCAAAACATCTGATGTAATAACAGCTTCTCAGAAAATATCATCACACCTATAATCAAATTTTGGAGTGGCCTAGTCAAAATCTGGACTTAAATTTGAAATGCTTTGTTGTGACAGCACATTCATTTAAAAAATGTTTTCAGGGAGGAGCAAGGTTGCAAAACCAGCTACAACGTAAAGATGCAATTCATTTTTACTCAGAGCCAGAATGGTGGGCTAGCTTTTTTCTCTTGATAAGTGAAATCATCATTTGAAAACTTTTTTTTCTATTTACCCAGGCAATGTTTGTCCAATATCAAAGCGGGTTTGATGACCTGATTCATTAAATTATTCTTAAAAAAAAATTAAATCAGAAGAAATCTGTGAAGCTGTACATACAAGCTATAAATGTTAGTATAATTCCTTTATTACATATTTTAATTTACCTTCAAACATACGCTGCAGTTATCAAGTCTCCAACATATTTCAATATATAGTAATAATTGTGTCAAACCTCTCAGCCTTCACTCCTTCACTGGTGGGAAAAGTTCTTCTTTTCACATGCATTCTTCAACAAAGCCAGTTTGGAACCAGAAGATCGCTACATTCAATCAGTGGTAAAATACTTTTTGAATACATAGGCTACACATTCATTTAGCCTTTCAATCCACTCACCAAAGCTTTACTGTGAATCATCTGATTTTGCTTCGGCTCTCATTTGTAGAGTTCATGGGAAGGGTGCAGGCGCAGCTGCTATTTATTCAGAGCAACTTCCTTTCTCCGCCTCATCGACCCGAATTCAGAAAGCCATATACTTAGATGAATCACGCTATTGGGTTGCAAAGTACTCTGATAATTTCCATGCAAAGCTTCTTCATTTAAGACGCATAGGCAGTGAAATTCACAGAAGTGAAAGTGGCATGTATAGATTCAGCTGGTCTCATTTACAATCAGTGACTGTTTACACGATAGTTATGTTGCAACCGGAAAACGTTATATAAAATGTGTCTTGGTAAAATCTTAACTAAACTTGCTTGTGTCTTTATTACCAATGTAATGACGTGATAATGATGTTTATAGTTTTGTTTTGGGATTCATGTTGTTATGTGTATCATTCTCACAGTTGCTCATACTGTTTTGTGTAGTCTGAATCAAGAATCAGTTTATTTTAGTTATCAGGCTCCTCTCCTGTGGAACCAGCTTCCAGCTTTAGTCCGTGAGGCAGACACCCTGTCTAACTTCAAATCCAGGCTTAAAACCTTCTTT
>JAVLVB010000359.1:453535-489028 GCA_032876305.1 Orestias chungarensis | reverse complement strand
ACAGCCTAATCCGGTTGGGGGAGGAACTCAGTCTTGACAGACGGTTCTCCTTTGCTCTACCTTCTTCATGTCTCACTCTATAGGGTTAAGTTATTTAAGTTTTTCTATAGTTATGCTGCTATAGGCTTAGACTGCTGGAGGACAATCTGACCACTTCTCTCTCTGCTACTTTCTTTCTTTGTCCAATCTACTTAGTTACAGTCATTTCAACCTTTTTAACCTTTTGTTTTCTCTTAGTGTTCTTCTCTCCATAGTAACCAGACCTGGGCTGGCGTTCTGTTAGCTGAGACAGCTTCTTGGATGAGAACATGGGCTGAGATGCTTCCAGTGACGCTCTACAACTGCTGCTATAAACTCTATTATTTCAGTTTCCTCTGCATCTAATTTAGTTTTCTGTCTTTTCAAACCTCCAGTCGGTCGTGGCAGATGGCTGCTTGTACTGAGCGTGGTTCTGCTGAAGGTTTCTTCCTGTTAAAGGGGAGTTTTTCCTCTCCGCTACATGCATGCTCAATATGAGGGATTGCTATAAAGTCAACGACAACAGAGTCAGAGAGTCAGAGTCAGACAGATTTTATTGTCATTTCAGCTACGTAAAAGTACATATTTAAACGAAACAGCGTTCCTCTAGGAACACGGTGCAAAAAGTGCAAGACAGAACAAAACAGTGTAAATATAACAGTAAATACAAAAAATTCTATAATAACTACAAAGCATGTTCCCAATTATCCCTAATCTAAACAGTAATTAGTAGACAGGACTAAGACAAGTGTTAGTACATGATGGTGAATAGATGGTATAATGGTTCATGAGGTAGTGACGGCTGGCTGACGGTGGTACGTATCGAAGTCACTTCCTGTTGTTGCTCCGTGTGTCTGTTAGCGTCTGCTAGCTCCGCACGCTCTCTTATTACTCCGAATTCTCTGTACTGAGACATTTCTAAACACACCTTCACATTAATCACACATTTCTGTTGCTTCACTGAAGTTTTTAGAAACCGTAATTGTTCTAAACAGACCTTTTTTTGTGTCGTGAGCACTCGCTAGCTTAATTTGCTTAGCTTCTAGCGGTACTATGGCTTCTCCCTCTGCTTCTCTTCTCTCCTGCTCTGTGTGTCAGATGTTTAGTTATTCCTCTGCCTCCTTTAGAGATAATGGTACGTGCATTAAATTTAGCTATTTTTTAGCTTTGGATTCAAGGGTGTGTGAATTGGAAGCACGGCTCCGTGCTGTTGAAACACCCGCAGATAGCCGAGGCCCATTAGCTAGCGTGGAGCCAACAAGAACAGGTTGCCCTAGTGATCCTCCAGCAGTTCCCATGCAGCTGGGAAATCAGCCTGGCTGGGTGACTGTACACAGAAAGCATAGTCCCAGAACCAAGCCTTTGGCTCACCACTAACCTGTTAATGTTTCAAACCGATTTTCCCCACTCAGCGATTCTGGTAATTGGCAGCTGCATAGTCAGAAACGTTGCTTTAGAGAAACCAGCAACCATAGTCAAATGTTTGCCAGTGGTCAGAACAGGCGACATAAAATCATGTCTCAAACTGCTGGCTAAGGATAACCGTAAATACAGTAAGATTGTTATTCACGCTGTTTGTAATGACACCCGGTTACGCCAATCGGAGGTCCCTAAAATGAGTTGTGCTTCGGTGTGTGAGTTTGCAAAGACAATGTCGGACTGTGTAGTTTTCTCTGGTCCCCTGCCTGATCGGACCAGTGACGACATGTTTAGTCGCATGTTGTCATTCAACCGTTGGTTATCTAGGTGGTGTCAAGAAAACGGTGTGGGTTACATTCATAATTGGAAAACCTTTTGGGGAAAACCTGGTCTGATCCGGAGTGACGGCATCCATCCCACTTTGGACGGAGCCGCTCTTCTTTCTAGAAATATGGCCAAATTTATTAACTCCCCAAATTACTGACGAACCAGTGTCCAGACAAGGAAGCAGAGTCGTAGTTTAGAACTCCTCTCTGCGGCTTCTCTACAGTTACCTACCCAACATCCCATTGAGACGGTGTCTTAACCACGGCCAAAACCAAATAGATTAAAGCTCAATCTAAAAAGAGCTAATCCTGAAAATCTCATAAAGATAAAAACAACTCAGATGAAACAAAAATGTACAACTATTAAGTGTGGCTTATTACATCATTATAGTGGGATATTTTAACATTCATGTTGACACCAAAAATGACAGTTTAAATGTAGCCTTTACTGCCATTTTGGCTTCACTAAAAAAATCCAAACACCTACTCACTCTCTTGGTCACACTTTAGACCTTGTGCTGACTTATGGGATTGAGTGTGAAAAAGTTATAGTGCTACCTCATAACCCTCTCCTTTCTGACCATATTTTGATAACTTTTGAGTTGTTTTTTCACAGAGTACTTAAAATCTGAAAGAAAATTTCTTTATAGTAGGTGTCTATCGGACAATGCTGTTACACCTTCAAAGAATCCACTCCACCTCTAATTTCTTCAGTATTTCAGAGAAACGCAGTGGAGGGCAACAAATTTATTTCATGCCCTACACAGATTGATGCTGTTGTTCATAGTATTACGTCCTCATTGCGTTCAACATTAGACAATGTAGCCCCCATAAAGGGGAAAGTGATTACTCATAGGAGGTTGGCCCCCTGGGTTAATTCAGGACTTCGTACCTTGAAGGGAAAAACCAGGAAATTGGAGAAGCAATGGCGGTTTTCACTTTTAGAAGAGTCCTATTTATCCTGGAAAAACAGTGTGCTTCTGTATAAAAGGACCCTGCGCCAAGCTAGATCTGCATATTTTACTTTACTAATCGAGGAGAATAAGAACAATCCTAGGTTTCTTTTTAGTACAGTTGCTAAACTTACGAGAAATGAAAACTCTGTTATATCGCCCATTCCTCCAACTCTTAGCTGTAATGACTTTATGGAATTCTTCATTGTAAAATTGAATCTATTAAAACTAAAATTGATGGCATCCGAACCAAACATAACTACTACCTCAGTAAGCAATGAGGTACTGACTGTGGCTCTGGAGCCTGATCTCTGTTTGAAGTGTTTTGTTCCAGTTGAGCCTTCTGAGCTTTCAAAAATATTTTCTTCATCTAAGCCTTCAACTTGTATGTTGGATCTAATCCCGACAAAATTGTTTAAAGAAGTATTTCCTATTATTATTACCACCATTTTGGAAATGATTAATTTGTCATTAGTGAATGGTTATGTACCAGAGGCTCTTAAGGTATTTTTATCTAAAATCCTTGAAAAAATTGTTGCTAATCAACTGAGAGAGCATTTGAGGAATAAGGACCTATTTGAAGATTTTCAGTCAGGTTTCAGAGCTCATCATAGCACTTAGACAGCTCTCCTTAAAGTTACAAATGATATTCTCATGGCCTCAGACAATGGGCTTGTGTCTATTCTAGTTCTGTTAGATCTCAGTGCTGCTTTTGACACAGTCAATCACAATATCCTCATTGAAAGGGTCGAACACACTGTGGGGATCAAGGGAACAGCACTAGGCTGGTTTAAATCGTATTTGTCTGCTAGATCCCAGTTTGTTCATCTAAATGACAAATCTTCTCCGGATTGTAAGGTTACTTGTGGAGTACCTCAGGGTTCTGTACTTGGCCCAATTCTATTTACTATTTACATGCTTCCTATAGGTACAATCATCAGACAGCATTGTGTTAATTTCCACTGCTATGCTGATGATACACAATTGTATTTATCTTTTTTGGTAGATTACAGGCATGTCTAGATAACATAAAAATGTGGATGACTTTAAACTTTCTGCTCTTGAACTCTGAAAAGACAGAAGTTGTAATCATTGGACCAGAACCTCTCAAAAAAACAAATTACTTAGTCGGCCATTTGACCTGGATAGAATCAGGTTGGCATCTGCTGACAATGTAAAGAACCTTGGTGATATTTTTGATCAGGAAATGTCTTTCAAGTCCCATATAAAATCTGTAAGATTTCCTTTTTTCACCTTAGGAATATAGCATAAATTAGAAATATTCTCTCTAGGACAGATGCTGAAAAGTTAGTCCATGCATTTTTTACTTCAAGGCTGGAATAATGTAACTCTTTATTAGCAGGAAGTTCAAAAAATGCAATGAAAAGTCTACAGTTGGTTCAAAATGCTGCAGCAAGAGTTCTGATGAAACTTAAAAAGAGAGATCATATCTCCCCAATTTTAGCTTCCCTTCATTGGCTCCCTGTCAAACTTAGAATAGATTTTAAGATTCTTCTTTTGACATATAAAGCCTCACTAATAAAGCTCCATCGTATATCAGAGATCTGATTACTCCTTATGTCCTTAACAGAGCACTTTGCTCTCAGACTGCAAGTTTACTGGTGGTTCCTAGAATCGCTAAAAGCACAATGGGAGGCAGATCTTTCACTTATCAGGCTCCTCTCCTGTGGAACCAGCTTCCAGCTTTAGTCCGTGAGGCAAACACCATGTCTAGTTTCAAATATAGGCTTAAAACCTTCCTGATTGGTAAAGTTTATAGTTAGGAAGAGATAGACAAGACAGCCTAATCTCCTTTATCCTTTGCTCAACCTTCTTCATGTCTCACTCTATCGGGTTAAGTTATTTAAGTTTTTCTATAGTTATGCTGCTATAGGGTTAGACTGCTGGAGGACAATCCGACCACTTCTCTCTCTGCTACTTTCTTCCTTTGTCCAATCTTCTTAGTTACCGTTATTTCAACCTTGTTAACATTCTGTTCTCTCTTAGTGTTCTTCTCTCCATAGTAACCACACCTGGGCTGGCGTTCTGTTTGCTGAGACAGCTTTTTGGATGAGAACATGGGCTGAGATGCTTCCAGTGACACTCTACAACTAGCGCTATAAACTCTATTATTTCAGTATCCTGTGCTTCTAATTTAGATCTGTCTTTTCAAATCCCCAGCAGTGCTGCCCAATTGGGGCAGATAAGATAAGATAAGATAAGATAGACTTTAATGATCCCGGAGGAAATTGTTTTGCCAGGGTTACAGAGTATCAAATAACAATTAACACGACACACTCATCTCACATACAACACAGTACAGTACACAATCAACATATAACAATAACTCGTGTAAGTCATGGCAGATGGCTGCTCGTACTGAGCCTGGTTCTGCTGGAGGTTTCTTCCTGTTAAAGGGGAATTTTTCCTCTCCACTGTCGCTACATGCATGCTCAGTATGAGGGATTGCTGTAAAGTCAACGACAACACAAGCCATTGTTTCTGTCTGCTGATTCCAGAGGAGTGATTGCTGCAAGTCAATGACTCCATGAATCTGCAGGATTTCCTTAGATTGGAAACTTCTTCAAATTGATTTGTTTATGATGTATCTTTGATTTTAATTGATTTTCTGTGAAATACCTTGAGACGACACCTGTTGTAAATTGGCGCTATATAAATAAACTGATTCTTGATTCTTGAAACTGATTCTGGATGTTGTACAATAGCAGCGTAAAATTGGCAATGCACATAAGGTGCCTAAAAAGTAAATAAGGTGCAAAAAAATACAGGTAAGGTGCAGAAATTAAAAGCAAACTTGTGCAGTTCTAGCAGGTGTGCAAAAAATGCAATAAACATAGATAATACACAGTAAATTGTTACAGTGCTGTATTGAGGAGTCTGATTGCCTGTGGAATAAAGCTGTTACACAGCGGTATCGTCTCCCAGACGGGAGCAGAGTAAACAGTCCATGTGATGGATGGGTTGGATCAACCACAATTTGAGCTTTGCGGATGCAGCGGGTGTTAAAAATGTCTTCTAAGAGACGGAAGAGCGACCCCAATGATCTTTTCAGCTGTCCTAACTACTCGCTGGAGAGTCCTGCGGTCCGACGCAGTACGATTTCCAAACCAGACGGTGATGCAGCCGCTCAGGATGCTCTCAATTGTTCCTCTGTATAACGTGGTGAGAATGGGGTGTGGCAGATGAGCTTTCCTCAGTCTTCTCAAAATATAGAGACGCTGCTGGGCTTTCTTGGTGATGGAACTGGTGTTGAGGGTCCAGGTGAGATTCTCCTCCAGATGAACACCAAGAAATTTGGTGCTCTTCACAATCTCAACGGATGAGCCATCGATATGCAGTGGGGAGTGGTCCCTTAGTGTCTTTCTGAAGTCAATGACCATCTCTTTTGATTTTATCCAGATTCAGAGACAGGTTGTTGACTTGGCACCAGTCTGTTAGATGTTGTACCTCCTCTCTGTACGCTGACTCATCGTTTTTGCTGATGAGTCCCACCACAGTTGTGTCATCTGCAAACTTAACGATGGTATTCCTGCTGTGTATTGCTTTACAGTGGTGTGTAAGCAGAGTAAACAGCAGTGGACTGAGCACACAACCTTGGGGAGTGCCGGTGCTGTGTGGTGGTGCTAGAGGTGTTCTTACTGAGCCCAGCCTGCTCAGCTTTCCAACTAGATGCTGAGGAATGACGGTGTTGAATGCTGAGCTAAAGTCTATGAACAGCATCCTGACGTAGCTGTTCTTTCTGTCCAGGTGTGTTGAAACCAGGTGAAGGGTAGTGGGATATGGCGTCGTCCGCTGAGCGATTAGGACGGTACACAAACTGCAATGGGTCCATGGTGGGAGGCAGTAGGGTCTTAATGTGCCTCATGACTAGTTTCTCGAAGCATTTCATGATAATAGACGTGAGTGCAACGGGACAATAGTCATTAAAGCATGACACAGAGGACTTCTTTGGCATGGGTACGACCAAACCATTGTTTTGGTCTGCCGATTCTAGAGGAGTGAATGCTGCAAGTCAATGACTCGATGCAATCTGCTGAGGTTCCTGAGATTGGAAACTTTTTCAAATTGATTTGTTATGATGTATCTTTGATTTTAATTGATTTTCTTGTAAAGTCCCTAGTAAATTGGCGCTATATAAATAAACTGATTCTTGATTCTCTGTTAGGGACATGAGGAGTAATCAGATCTCTGATATATGATGGAGCTTGACTAGTGGGGGCTTTATATGTCAAAAGAAGAATCTTGAAATCTATAAGTTTGACAGGGTGCCAATGAAGGGAAGCTAAAATTTGAGAGATATGATCTCTCTTTTTAAGTTTAATCAGAACTCTTTCTGCACCATTTTGGACCAACTGAAGGCTTTAACTGCATTTTGTGAACTTCCTGCTAATAAAGAGTTACAATAGTCCCCCCTTGAAGTAACAAATGCATGGACTAGTTTTTCAGCATCTTTCCTAGAGGCAATAGTTCAAATTTTTGCTATATTCCTAATGTGAAAGAAGGAAATAGTACAGAACTGTTTTGTATGGGACGTGAAAGATCATGATCAAAAATAACACCAAGGTTTTTTACATTGTCACCAGATGCCAACTTGATGCTATCCAGGTCAAGTGGCTGACTAAGCAATTTCTTTTTTATTGGTGCTGGTTCAAAGATAACAACTTCTGTCTTTTCAAAGTTCAAGAGCAGAAAGTTTAAAGTCATCCACATTTTTTTGATATCTAGACATGCCTGTAATCTACCAAACTGACTGGATTCATCAGGATTTATAGATAAATACAGTTGTGTATCATCAGCATAACAGTGGAAATTAACACCATGTTGTCTGATGATTTAACCAATAGGGAGTATGTATATAGTAAATAGAATTGGGCCAAGTACAGAACTCTTTGGTACTCCGCAAGTAACCTTACAATGTGTAGAAGATTCTAGTCTTCAATGTTAACTACTTGACACTCCTTAGTCTGCAGTGGTGCTTTTTCAGCAGAAACCCAAAGAGGCGCGGGGTTTTTACCAAGTAGTTGTAGCGGGAAGCTAGGCTAATGTTCTGCAGACTTGTAGGGGGCATGATTTGCAGCCCCCGAACATAGCAGCTCATTTTTTGGAATAAAGCCCAGTTTGTTCAATGGGACACGTTGTGGCTTCGTTACATTGGTGTCAGAAGTAAATCACCGCGATCAGAGCTGTGAGCCATGTGAGTAGCATTTGCTTGTTGTCTCCGGCTGCCGCTACAATCAAGAATCAAGAATCAAGAATCAATGGCACCATGGACGGCACGTTTCCCACTGTGAGAGTCAAGTAAGAAAGAAACGAGCACAGTGAGATGTGGAATGCAGAGCTTCAACAGCTAGATCGGGCGAGAGCTTCTCTGCACGGCTCCCCAGTCAGGGTAGCTGCTGAAGCCGGTCCGGGTGCTGACGTGAGACCGTGCTCATCGGCGCCTATGTTCCACAGGGCGGTGACAGAGCATGGCGGTGCATGCGGCGGCAGGCAATACGATGGGGGCTACCATCCATTGCTGTTCCGTGAAAGACGCCCAAGTACGCTGGGAGACATTTTACACACAAGTCTTCAATCTTAACTACTTGACACTTCTTAGTTAAGGCAAACCTAAATAGCTGGGTTTATCGAGTTTGTTGAAACCACTACCCTGTGGTTTTCCATTGCTGAATGTTGCCGCAAACAACATCAGAGTGACGACAACAGATCCTTCCCCCAAGGCCCACGTTTGTCAATATTCATTGGTTTTATTATGAGGGTCCGAATGAAATGTAGATCCTCCAAACAGGGAGAACTACACATTAAGCGATTAGATTAAGACCTGTCAGCTGATGTGGTATGTATTTGGGAGTACATGCCCAGGAGAAAGACACCTTATTGGGAAATAACAAATATATGATGACCTGCTTGTATGCTGTTTATTTTTACTGCAGCATTTAACAACTAGAAATAGCTGATAATCTCACCTGACCTAAAACAACAGAAATTTAGACAGTGAGTAAAAAAGGCGTAAATTGCTTTTTATTTGGCATATATACATTTTTGGTTTGAACTGCAACTCTTCAGTCTTTTGAAGATTCAAGTTATGACTTCACAGATCAAAACTGCTGTTTTAAGATCAGAATATCTTAATGAGCAAAATGATGGATAAATAGCCTGGAAGTTTACAGGGTGTGGTGGTTCCAAGAAAGTAAAAATACATTCAATTTAAGTACTACTTTTGCTCTGTTTATATTTGATTCCTGTTTACTATTATAACTTAATATTTTGTGTGTAATAATGACAAAAGTTAATTACATTTTTATTGCTTTGAAAGTAGAAATATGAATATATTCTGGTATGTGTGCATTATTATTTTGTTATTAGTAACGTGTATTTTTTTTGACAAGTATTTGTTTGTTACTTAATATGTGTTGATTAGACATTTTTATATAAATTAATTTACTTTTGCAGATTCAAACATTATTTTTGTATAAGAAGGTTTTTTGTTACTTCTCATAAAATAATTATGTGCATATGAATAGTATGGGACAATTGACTCTGGTATTCTACATAGTTTTGGAGGACACAATATGTCCCACTGAATTAGAAATTACGCAGTGCTACATCTACTTTGCATTTCTTCCTGAACACAGCTGTGAGAAACAAACCAAGGTTTTGGTCAATGTGTGTGACCTGTCTCATTTGCATGTTTTCTTTCCTTTGTTCAGTGTCAGTTTTAGTTTGAAATGTAAAAAAACAGGTCATTAACCTGGAACCAGCATGTCACGGTTCAAGTAAGTTGTGGATCCAAATGTAGATGGCAGGGTTGAAGTTGGGTAAATAGATTCTTTATTTTAAATTTGGATGTTGATACAGACACCTGGAAAACAACGGAGCACTGAGAGCGAGGCTTGGAGAGGTGCAGCATACAGAGACCGGCAGGCCGAAGACGTAGAAGAACAAGGGAACTTGGAAGGAATTTGAAGGAGGATGAGGAGAACAACGAAGGAACGGACACAAAGCAGGGAGGAACTTAATGGGAGAATCCTGTCGTGAGTGGAAAGAAAAGCCGGGCTTAAATGCTAGGAGGGTAATAGATGGAAAAAAGAGACTGATTAGATAGCAGAGTGAAAACAGGTGGAAAAATAGGCTGAGGAAGAAAGAGAGCAGGGGACACAAAAAGGAAGAACATCTAAGAAGACTCAACAGAAAAGAAAATAACATAAGGAAAACAATAACTCATAACAACAAAGTAATCTAAACAACTACAGCAAACTGAACAGAGACCAAACCAACATAGACCATGAAACAGCACTGAAGTGCAGCTTGAGCTATCAGATCTGTTAAACTAGCTTTTGGATAGGTGAATAGGTAGATTGTAAACATGATTCTCAAAATAATTATGATGCAAAAATCACACCCAGTTTGTCCTAATCACTCATTTTTCTGCACTACCAGTATTGTGTGGTTATCACAGCCCTTTGTGTCTTAAGTCAGTCACCAACCAGCCTCTTGTTGCATGTTTTGCTTTGTACAGAGCTTGTGGTCCCTCAGCTTTTGCACAACTAGCGAGATTGTTAGCTATGGTGGACTCTAAGATTGTATCTGATTTATTTAACTAATCACTAATGTTTGGTTGTAATGTTTGTAATGTGGCAGCTCGATACAGGAAACAGGCAAGTCCTGAACCCTTTGAGGTGTTGGATAATGTCAAATTCATGCTTAGAAATAAAGCTCAGTATGAGAAATCCCAGACAGACAACTGAGGTGAATTGTGTAGGAGTCAATGCCCAGGCTACTATATCCTAAACAAGCAAACAAATAAGACTGAAAGAAGAAAGTTACTTATTTGACATGTGATTAGATGACATCTAATCGTAATCAACCCCTTCCCGTTGCTATGCAGGCCGTGAACCCAAGTCGCTTCTGTTTCTTTCTGTTTTGGAATGACTTACCTGGAGCCCATCTCACATCTCCACTCGATTTTCCACTTTACCAATCGGTCAATTGCTAAATTACTGGATTTAGCAATTACTCTGACAGCTATTGTTACTTACCCAGAATGTTCACCTTTAGGGTGAAAGGAGAAGCCCAACACTAACAACAACCAAACAGGCAACCATGGCATTATACCTGCTCTGGAAAAGCATCCCTTGTGAAAATGCTTGAATAAGCCTAATTGTAGTTGTAACCCCTGTGCAGAACATTGCTAAATTTAAAAAATAATCATTGTTTAACTTAACCTGTGCATCTACCAAAGGTTCATGTGTGTCCAATTCCAGTTGCTCTTAATTTTTGTAATCAGCTCTCCATCATTTTAGAGTATTTAATTCCCCTTCAAGATAAGTAAAGTATTTTTGATTGATTGATTGTATCAGTTTGACTGTTCTCTAGAGCAATAGTGACCTTCGCACACCACATGTTCTGACATTTTACAGCCTCTGACCAAAACAATATCAAATATTTTACCAATTTGCTGGTTCAATTTCCTCTGCAGCACCTTATGGTGACACACTAAAGTGATGCTTAACTGACTACTAGTGCTGTACAGATATTAATAAATTAATATTTGGACATATTGGTGGTAAAATGATGGGACTACTTACATAATTTTTTTTTTGCTGTTTTTCAGACAAGAAACATTTAAACACAAAATATATTCAGATCACAATTTTAATCTTGAATAGATTGTCAAGTTATATTACCAGCCAACACATTTTATTTCTGTAGGTTTTTCTCACAGAATCTAACAGGTTGAACACCTTCTCTGTCTGTTAGATTCTGTGAGTTCTTCTAAAATGATAGAATAGGTGTTGAGTAGGGGCCCTCAGGGTCCTTACATGTCATTAACACAGCTTTATTAAAAACTTACCTGCAGACTTTCTTTTTCTCCGTTGTTATCTCTGCTAATTTTGTCTGTGTTCACTTTGCCCCTTTTTTGTTGGTAGTGGATCCATTTCACCCAATGAATCTGAACACAATATACAAGGATCAGTGGAAATTGCAATAAGCGTTACAGTGCATCCATGGCCTCAGATTACATAAATGTCTGAGTATGCTAAATATTATTATTACAACAAAGGTAATATTGCTCTATAATGACTTTTATCCCTGTTTATAATTCTGAATAAAATGTTTGTCTGTAATCAGGTCACACCATGTA
This sequence comes from Orestias chungarensis, assembly GCA_032876305.1. Classification (NCBI taxonomy): domain Eukaryota; kingdom Metazoa; phylum Chordata; class Actinopteri; order Cyprinodontiformes; family Cyprinodontidae; genus Orestias; species Orestias chungarensis. The sequence goes on along the minus strand of JAVLVB010000359.1, from coordinate 477,146 downwards.
TAATATAAACACACAGTTCTCCATAAGCTGCAAAAAAAGCCGCTGAGGGCTTGTCCAAGACCAGTTAATTAATACTTATTAGGATTTTTCAGGATATGATTTGAAAACTGTATTTCATGAGTAACAGCTTCAGATGTAAATATGTACAAATTAATAAGACAGCAATTTTTTACCAACTATAGCTAAGCAAGCAGTATACTGCAGCATATTTAAATATGTACATGTAATAATAGATCCTGTGGGATAAAAACATTTATAATTTAAAAGTCACAACTATGTTGCATGAAGTAGATCCAGATAATGAACACTTGACCACCATGCATAAACTACAGTCAGTCTCATTTATGGAACATGTTAAACAATAGATGCGGTGCCTCATAAGTACTAAAGGGAGGTACAGACAGTTATAGCACACATATGTATTTGTGCTCTTTTATATAGCCTAGCAGCGATTAAAAATGGTTTGTTTCAGACTAAACATAATAAACTGTTTGATAAGATAAACATCAGTAAATTTGAATATAAATTCTTCTGAGTCTTGTTCATAAGATTCAAAGCACCTTTTGAAAATGATAACCTTTAGGCAGATATTAAACATTCCTTTTCTTAAGACCACACTTGTGAGTTTTTCTTTTCTTTTAGTGGTCTGACAAAAAACTCTGATTTTCAATGTCATGTTTTCATTACTGTAGCTTTAAGGAGAAAATCATCATAACTAAAACAAATAGCAGCTTGAAGACATCAGTCTCTGTGAAATGCATTTATATGTTTCACCAAGTGAACTGATTCTAATGAAATAATCAACTTTTAAATAGCCTAGCTTGATTGATGTGCACCTGAATGCTTGACAGGTGGGATGTTTTTTTCATGCACTACTGGCTTTAATACGCAACACAATGTGTTCGAATGTAGAGTGTCTGAGAGGAATTTCAAGGTCACCTCAAACTGAAGCTCTGCTGGGTTTGCCATTGTTCCCTTTTAGCTTGAAGAATTTACTTAATGGAGGTAGTTCATGTTGATGGAGAGCCTTTTATAGAGCACACACATATAGAAAATATAGACAATTTTAGAACTCATAAGATTGAGGATTTGACAAAGATGATATAAAAATGCTGACTTAATTCCAAATTAAAATAAATGAATGTATAAGGATGCATACTGAAAGCATGAAGCTGTTTAAAAAGAACAACACAAATTTTCATACAGAATTTAATAATTGCTCCGTGATGAGATATGTTTAGGTCAAAGTCAAGCTAATTAGTGAGAGAAAAAGTCAATTATTCTTCCTTGTGGGATAAGGCTGGGTGTTTTATTACCGCCTCCCTAATTTAAATCCTAAGCACAAAGACTGAAGGCTAATGCTTTAATAAACAAAATGTACAATACAGTGTGTTGTGAATGCATGCCTGTTTTTAATGTCACCCCGCAGGAGCCGACTCCAAACTGAAGGGGAATCTCGGCAGGGTTTGCAAATATGGGAAGGACACACATATAAACAAAGCTAAAATGTTAAAACAGTTTACATTCTACAATTGTGCCGCTCAAAGTGGCCGCACCTTGGAGTAGCTCCTCAACTATCATTGTGATCTTTCCTTTTTTTTCAAAATTTCATTCCTGTTTTTCTTTTTCTGTTGACAACTATTTCTTGTTGTTTTGGATGTTTTGGATGTTTTGGATGCTGTACAGCTAAATTGATCTTTTCCAATACTTTTATACATTTTGCTCTTTTGTTTTGATGTGTAACCATAGCAACATGGTGGTTTACAACAGGGAGCAGCTGATTAACATTGGAAAAGCAGAAATAATATGACAATTGAAGCCACATTCTCCCACAGGAGTTAAAAATGAGGCGTTGTGGATGCAGAGGAGGACGAAAGAGGAGAGAAAGAAGGAGTCCGGGAGATGATCTTGCAGCCATGTCTCAGTATAACACATGATACTGGATTCCCAATTCTCTTGCTGAGTCCTTGTCAGGGTTTGAAGTTCCTCCAACGTTTTGGCTAATCATCTAACATTGCCCATGATGATGGAGGGTTTGAAATTTTTGCTTGCTTGTTTTCCTTTTCCTTTGACACATGGAGTATGGTTGGATGTCTTTGAAACAATGTTCACATAAAGCTTGTTTTTTGCAATCTTTATGTAACCCAGGTCCCATGTAGTTAAAATAAAACTGGCGTAGGTAATACAATGAGACTGGGCCTGGGCTCGTTGTAAGAAAATACAACTGTGTTCTATATGCTACCTTGTTAATAAATACCTTTTAATACTATTGTGTATTTTTATAATGACCACCACAACTGCAAATTTAAGGTAGAAATATTTGCCAATATTTATTAACAAAAACAAAATAAATAAAATGGTAGGTTGATATAAAGAATTTAAATAAAACAGAAGCTTATTAAACAGTAGATAATAAAAAAAAATTATGTTCCAGGCTCTTTTACTATAACAGTTCGATATAGCACAAATGAAAGGCAAACAAAATAATATTCACCTCTTGCAGGTTACACTAAAGTTTACATCAGGACCACGAGTAGTCGTCCTTTCTGACAAAACTTTAAAATGCTTCCCACTCTACGATTCCTCCTCACTTAGCTCTCTGTCTCAGCAGCATCTCTCATTCTCTTTGCATGCTTAATACTTTCCCGCACTATGTCACAAACTCCCGCCCCTTGCATGGTAACGTTACTCTGATTAGCTGCTTAGCAGAAACACAACCAATAGCAAAACAGAAAACAGAAGATTGACATATAACAGGTAGCAGGTTAGGTTACACATACCGTATAACATATTGTCTCCTTTTCTCTCAAATGGAGTAACACTTTTATATGAACTTATATTTTAACTGTAAATACTCTTATTTATTACACTGTAAATATTATATTCATGCTTTTTCAACCAGAACATTTTAACAAAAATTGTAATTATAATGAACTATTTATGAACTTTTGTTCTACATAGAAATGTATGACACTACTTAAATGTCCTTGTGTGAAACAACCAAAACACAACCCCTTTCCTTTCAGAAAGTCTAGGTTCTTTCTGTGATGTCTTCTGATTTCAATGCAATCAGCCAACACATGCTGTTTTTCACAAAACAAGCACAGATTCTGAATTGCACTACAAACACTGTGACCAGAAACGTCTTACTTTACATTAGAATTTTCATTTGCAGCAGGTACAAAAGATGTAGCAAAATTGCTTCCTTTTGGTCTGGATGTTCAACTCATCCTCGTACTAGCACAAGGCTTTGCCCTGTCTTCAGCAATCTTTATGTCTCCAAACACAGGATCAGTGGCTATTTTCTCCTGCCCATTTATGAAGCTAACAAGGTCAGCAAATGTGTGGCCAGCTGAAGGCTTTGTTCATAAACAATGTTGCATTTTTATTTATTTTTTACCATAGTAGTAGTCCAGAAACCTTCTAGCTTCATTATAGCCTTGCTGAGGGTGCATATGCTAGCCACTTCTGATCAAGTCTCTTGGCTCACCTCGGGTGAACTTTTTGTGGTAGTCGATCACCATCACTGTCTGATTTTTTATGAATTGTATGATCAAAGGCTCTTATAAAAGGCTTGAACTCAAGTGGATCCCCACTAAAAACAAGAACATTTCTTGGTGTCACATGTGAAAGTTGATGTTGTTTAACCAGCATGTCAGTGAGGGTTTTCTGCCTCAACATAACTTCACACAAATCAACTGCATCACTCCTGTCCTCAGGCTGTTTCATGCCACAGTCATGTTTGACTACATCATCACATGTGTTCAATCTTTGTTCATTACTTACATCTGAAGCATAATAGTAACTGTATTATATACTGGTTGAAATGTTGAAATCACTGTGGTGAGTCCGGTCAGAACTCCATGATTAATTCAGTCACAGTACAGTGTGTTTAATTAGCTTGAATTTGTTTATTCCTCACTAGACTTTCACAATGTGCACCCAACAGTCATGTTTAGCTTTAGAATGCATATAACACCTCAAAAATCGATAAACAATAAAGGTATGGGTACCATGAGAGGCTCAAGATTTGAAAGCGGAGATATGATTTCTCTTTTTAAGTTTCATCAGATCTCTTGCTGCAGCGTTTTGAACCAACTAAAGAATTTGAATTGCATTTTGCGAACTTCCTGCTAATAAAGTAACCCAGTTACAATTATCAATGTAACCCAATTCTTTTTACATAACGAGCATTTGAATGACAACATGCGACTAAACATGTGTTCCTGGTGCAATCAGGTATTGGACCACAGAAAACTACAGAGTCCGACATTCTGACAGACACCTCAATGTTTAACCTCAATGTTCTTCTTCTGGTCAACTCAGTTATACTTTATAATTCTGTAAGGAAAGTTGTTCTTATTTTTATGGAAAGTTCTTTAGAATAATTTAGGATGAGGATGAAGGCAGAGACCAGGGATCTTTAATTTACTGTAGGTCTGTATTATCAGCGGACCAAAGAAACTTCTGACTTAAAACTATGTTTGATTACAGTTACCTACCCAACATCCCATTGAGACGGTGTCCTGCCCACGGCCAAAACCAAATAGATTACAGATCAATCTAAAAAAAGCTAATCCTGAAAATCTCATAAAGATAAAAACAACTCAGATGAAACAAAAATGTTCAACTATTAAGTGTGGCTTATTGAACATCAGATCTCTATCCTCAAAGTCCTTATTAGTTAATGATTTAATTCTTGATAATCAAATTGATTTGCTTTGTCTCACAGAAACCTGGCTGCAGCATGAGGATTATGTATCAACGAATCAACTCCCTCTAATTATTCAAACCTTCACATTCCTCAAAGTACTGGGAGAGGTGGAGGAGTAGGAAGCATTTTTCAATCAGATTAATTAATTAATCCCAGGCCAACTAATGGTTATAGTTCTTTTGAACATTTAACCCTTAGCCTTCCTCATCCAACCTCTAAAAGAATTAAACCAATTCTGTTTGTTATTTTGTATCGTCCACCAGGTCCTTACTCTGAATTTATAGATCAGATCTCAGATTTTTTATCTGAAAAAGTGTTAAACACTGATAAAATCATTATAGTGGGAGATTTTAACATTCATCCTGACACCAAAAATGACAGCCTAAATCAAGCCTTTACTGCCATTTTAGACTCAATTGGCTTCACTCAAAAAATCCAAACACCTACTCACTCTCTTGGTCACACTTTAGACCTTGTGCTGACTTATGGCTTTGAGTGTGAAAAAGTTATAGTGCTGCCTCATAACCCTCTCCTTTCTGACCATTTTTTGATAACTTTTGAGTTTTTTTTCACCAAGTTTTTAAATTCTGAAAGAAAATGTCTTTATAGTTTATAGTAGGTGTCTATCGGACAATGCTGTTACAGCCTTCAAAGAATCCATTCCAGCTTTAATTTCTTCAGTATTTCAGAGAAACGCAATGGAGGGCAACAAATTAATTTCATGCCCTACACAGATTGATGCTGTTGTTCATAGTATTACGTCCTCATTGCGTCCTATTTATCTGTATAAAAGGACCCTGTGCCAAGCTATATCTGCACTTTACTAATAGAGGAGAATAAGAACAATCCTAGGTTTCTTTTTAATACAGTTGCTAAACTTACAAGAAATGAAAACTCTGGTATATCATCCATTCCTCCAACTCTAAGCTGTAATGACTTTACGGAATTCTTTATTGATAAAATTGAATCTATTAAAACTAAAATTGATGGCATCCTACCAAACATAACTACTACCTCAGTAAGCAATGAGGTACTGAATGTGGCTCTGGAGCCTGATCTCTGTTTGAAGTGTTTTGTTCCAGTTGAGCCTTCTGAGCTTTCAAAAATATTTTCTTCATCTACGCCTTCAACTTGTATGTTGGATCCAATCCCGCCAAAACTGTTTAAACAAGTATTTCCTATTATTATGACCCCCATTTTGGATATGATTAATTTGTCATTTGTGAATGGCTATGTACCAGAGGCTCTTAAGGTAGCTGTAATAAAACCCATACTTAAGAAACCTTCTCTTGATCAAGAATACTTAATAAATTGAGCTGCTATGTTCGGGGGCTGCAAATCATGCCCCCTACACGTCTGCAGAACATTAGCCTAGCTTCCTGCTACAACTACTTGGTAAAAACCCCGCGCCTCTTTCGGATTTTGCTGAAAAAGCACAACTGCAGACTAAGGAGTGTCAAGTAGTTAACATTGAAGACTAGAATCTTCTACGCATTGTAAGGTTACTTGTGGAGTAGAGTTCTGTACTTGGCCCAATTCTACTTACTATATACATGCTCCCTATTGGTTAAATCATCAGACAACATGGTGTTAATTTCCACTGTTATGCTGATGATACACAACTGTATTTATTTATAAATCCTGATGAATCCAGTCAGTTTGGTAGATTACAGGCATGTCTAGATGACATAAAAATGTGGATGACATTAAACTTTCTGCTCTTGAACTCTGAAAAGACAGAAGTTGTTATCTTTGGACCAGAACCTCTAAAAAAGAATTTGCTTAGTCAGCCACTTGACCTGGATAGAATCAGGTTGGCATCTGGTGACAATGTAAAGAACCTTGGTGTTATTTTTGATAAGGAAATGTCTTTCAAGACTCATATAAAACAGGTCTGTAAGATTTCCTTCTTTCATTTTAGGAATATAGCAAAAATTTGAAATATTCTCTCCAGGACAGATGCTGAAAAGCTAGTCCATGCATTTGCTACTTCAAGGCTGGACTATTGTAACTCTTTATTAGCAGGATGTTCACAAAATGCAATTAAATTTCTACAGTTTGTCCAAATTGCTGCAGCAAGAGTTCTGATGAAGCTTAAAAAGAGAGATCATATCTCCCCATTTTTAGCTTCCCTTCATTGGCTCCCTGTAGAACTTAGATCAGATTTTAAGATTCTTCTTTTGACATAAAAAGCCCTCACTAATGAAGCTCCATCGTATATCAGAGATCTGATTACTCATTATGTCCCTAACAGAGCACTTCGCTCTCAGACTGCAGGTTTACTGGTGGTTCCTAGAATCTCTAAAAGCACAATGGGAGGCAGATCTTTCAGTTATCAGGCTCCTCTCCTGTGGAACCAGCTTTAGTCCGTGAGGCAGACACCCTGTTTGACAGACAACCTTCCTGTTTGATAAAGTTTATAGTTAGGAAGAGGTAGAGAAGACAGCCTTTTCCGGTTGGGGAGGAACTCAGTCTTGACAGACGGTTCTCCTTTGCTCTATCTTCTTCATGTCTCACTCTATAGGGTTAAGTTATTTAAGTTTTTCTATAGATATGCTGCTATAGGCTTAGACTGCTGGAGGACAATCTGACTACTGCTACTTTCTTCCTTTGTCCAATCTACTTAGTTACTGTTATTTCAACCTTGTTAACCTTTTTTTTCTCTTAGTGTTCTTCTCTCCATAGTAACCACAACTGGACTGGCATTCTGTTAGCTGAGACAGCTTCTTGGATGAGAACATGGGCTGAGATGCTTCCAGTGACGCTCTACAACTGCTGCTATAATCTCTATTATTTCAGTATCCTCTGCTTCTAATTTAGCTTTCTGTCTTTTCAAACCCCCAGTCGGTTGTGGCAGATGGCTGCTTGTACTGAGCCTGGTTCTGCTGGAGGTTTCTTCCTGTTAAAGGGGAGTTTTTCCAACACAAGCCATTATTTTGGTCTGCTGATTCCAGAGGAGTGAATGCTGCAAGTCAATGACTCCATGAATCTGCTGGGGTTCCTTAGATTGGAAAGTTTTTCAAATTGATTTGTTTATGATGTATCTTTGATTTTTTTGGATTTTCTTGTAAAGTCCCTTGAGACGACACCTGTTGTAAATTGGCGCTATATAAATAAACTGATTCTTGATTCTTGAGTCTTACACTGTTGGGCTTTGAGTATATTTCTAGAAATAAACTACATTTATGTCCAACCAAAAATACAAGAACATAAATGTAGCAAAAAATTACTTAAATTAAAGCTATATGCCGTGGAGTAACGGAACTAAATATGAAATGGCATGAGTAATCATGAGTGCTCAAAGTCTATAAAAGAGGCTCTATTCCTTTAAATTTGGTACTTAAAACTCCTGACAATTGGTGCACATATCTGTACTGTGAGATAAAAATATCCTATATCGTCCAGCACTGTCCGTGTATTTTTCCTGGCGCTCTCTCATATCAGCAGTTTAAATATAACTAATAACACAGTCTCATGAGGATATGCTCAGGGTCTTCCATATTTAAACTAAATTAAATGTAAAAAAAATACATCATTACTGTCTTAAAATACAATATTAACAGAATCTCACTATGGAAAAACCTTTCATTTTATATAAATATACTTAAGTTATAGTAACACATGTATTTACACATGCATGGATGCTGAGGCCAACTACAACTGATATATAAACATATCTGTATATCTTCATCATCAGTCTGGCAGAGATACTGTGTCTGTTTTTATCAGATGTTGAGCAAAAACAGAGTGAATGAACTGGACTGGTTGTTTACCCTCCTCAGGTGCAAGGCAATTTGTTCCCTTTGACACATGTGTTCGTCCATCAATACTGAAAAATAAAATTCTTCTAAGATGTTTTTGAAGATCCCACAGAATATCTTTAATGCTTTCAAAACCATAAGTGCAGTTTTTAAACTGGTTTAAGAATCAAGAAGAATCAGTTTATTTATATAGCGCCAATTTACAACAGGTGTCGTCTCAAGGCACTTTACAAAAAATCAATTAAAATCAAGGATACATTCTAACAAATCAATTTGAAAAAGTTTCCAATCTAAGACAAGACAAGAATTACCTAACAATAACTTAGCAAAAATCTCACCATTATTTCTGAATTCTTTGTTAGTATTGCAAAAACAAAAACTGTCAGTATAAGAGCTTCAGGCAGATAAAAAAAATTAGGTATTAGGATTTGAATATAAATACATAATTTCAGTTACTTAGATAAAAATTGATTATTTCAATCTTATACTGGTATGCTGTTAAATGGTACACTGTATAACTGATAGGAATTGTTTATCATGTAAAATGTCTTTGCATGACATTTAGAATTTGCTGCTTCAATCTCTGTATTAGAATGTAACAACTTCAACAAGCCATAGGAATGTTTAGAATGAATAAAGACGGCATGTAATAGGAAGCTCATTGTGGTTATAATCAATATTAACATAAAAGCATCAATACACACAACGTTTAAAGCAATCTACATATGAGTACGGCAGTTCAAAGATGGAAATTGGACGTTGTCAAGAGTCTGTACAAAATTCTTTCATTGAAAACTAGTATTTCTAATTTACTCTGGTGTTTTCGGCTTGGTAATTGGTTGCCTGGTTATTACATGGCACAATGGTCCTATAGTGGTATGTTGTTGTGCTAAGGCAACAACCAAAGTTATTTCAATTGAACAAAAGGGAGAAAAACCTACCCACAGCAGAGCATGCTTAAATGCAGTTTTATATAACAAAACTGCCATCCAATCCTACAGCTTAATTTGCCTTGGTATTTTTTTGTCAGGACGCCACCAATCATCAACATATTTACCAAGTAGTTCACTATTGTAAATCAGATGTGTGGTTATACCAGCAGTTGACCACCCTAAGTCTTACAAAAATCATTTAGTGCAATAAACAAAAAAAAATGGACGTCAGTTCAAGAATGTGAATGCCCGACCTAAAGCCATCTTCTCCACATTGGAGGGAAATTCACACTTGCCCAAGTCCTAAATTAGTATTAATTTTGTTTAAGTGAATTTGGACAATTTTTGCTCTGTGTTTGTCGTTTTTGGTTAATGTTCTTACAATTTAAATCAGCTGTCACAAATTCCTTTTTTGTTTTTTTGCTCTCTCACTGGTGGTTTGATCTAGATCTTGCTGGCCTTGCTCTAGACCATTATGTCTGCTCTAGAGATGTTACTGCTGTGATCTACTGCACAACATCCTTTGTGAACATTTAGCACCAGTAATACAGAAGCGGTAACAATCTGTGGTGCTGAAGCAGTCATCATTCTTCACCATGTGTAGAGAAGACTTTTATAAGCTATGTTCCAAATATCCTCCACTCTTCATTGTAAATCAATTAGTCACTTTTCTTGTGTAGTTTATTTTATTTTTGAGAAGATACCTGAACCTCTTAGCCATTTTTTATTCAAAAAACTAACAAAGCATAATTAAAAGATAATGCAGCAAAATTGGCAATGCATTTCAGATTGACGCTAAATGATCATAGAAAGTGAACTAAATTAAACCACAGTGAACACCGTCCATCCAGGGCTCTGTTTCTTTCTTTCTCATGCTGGTTGCCTCACCTCCTCTTTTCTTCCCCTTATGCGCCCAACTTGTTGTTAATTCTCTTTCTTCTCAGTCATGTGTGATTGACTTGAAGAGAGCTGATTGCTTCTACTTACTCCAACATGTTGCTGATTAAACTTGACATGGAGCGCAGGCACTGATGCACCCTCATGTCTTGTCTTACTGCAGCAAGTACCTTTCAAATCCACATTCAATAATTCTACATTAGGAATGAACTCAACCTGAAGGAATGTTCATGCATTTTAAAAGCAAAAAGGCCCCTTAAGATCTGTTTTTGAATTAAAAATATACGTTTTTTTTCTTTTTTTATAAAAGCGATATTACACAAAAGAAATCTGACATAGTTAAGTGAAAAAACGTAACTAAATCCCCTATTGATTAACTCATTTTTTTAACATACAGCTTATAAATGTATGCAGTAAATGCAAGGACGTTTAAAAATACATTAATTCTTAACCTGCCCTTTGTTTCAAGGGTGCATTTCATATTGGAGCTAACTTCTATTTGAAAACCCTTAACAACTCGAAGCCCTATGGCTGCATTGAGGGAAGGAAGGTCCATGATCATGAAAGAGCTTTCTATTCTGTGACACATTGCTTTTGGGAACCAGTTTTGTTGTCCCATATTTGGCTTCAAACAGCGACATGCAGTCTTTTGAAGACTCTGTTGTTTTTGAAGCCCCTTTGTTATAGTGGCCATTTTACTGGCTGCAGTCAGGATCGGGAAGGGCTTTCATTTAGTTTGAGGATTTGCGTGTGTCTTCCTTTGACTCATTGCAGGTGACATCTTTTTGGCCGTGGGCTTTTCTCCAAAACCCCCATAAAAAGTTATATCTTACTGTGTGAGGTGAATTGTTTGAGAAGGCCCTGGAGCTCAACAATAGTATATGTTTCTATTATTATTATGTATTTATTTATTTTGTTAGTTATTTATTTAACAAATTCAGCTCACACTTTCTCTTTTCAGCAGCTGCCCTGTCAACTTTGTTTTAACATGTCAATGTTCCAGCAGTGTGGGTGTGATGTCCTTGTTTCCAATTAATTATACCAGGGCTTTACAGTGAGAGGGGTGAGGTATATGTCCGTGATTACGTGAAAAGGCTTTTGAGAAATTATTGCTTAGGTGTATTTTGGCTTTATTTGAGATTTGACAAAAATGTCTTGAAAATTAAGTCCTGCCGTACATACATTTTTCACTGTGCTTGCCTGATTGTACTTTAAATAGTGCTGTGACTGTTTAACTCAAGGACTTCCCATCCAGTTTCCCATTGTTTAAAATCATACTGGATCCATCTCTTTAACCCTCTGGAGTCCAGGGTATAATTGGACGTTTTTGACTACTTTTGATCTTATCTTTATATTTCACTTTAAAAAATGTTTATCCTGCATTGCTTGGTAACATTTTTTCAGCACAACCTTCCCTTTGTAGATTTATAGTTATCATTCCATTTTGACATACCGTATTAACACAGTGGACCTATAATCACTCAAAAAACATACAATCAGAGTAGAAGAAAGTCATATTTTTAACTGTGAAAACCACAAATATGTTTAACGAACCATTTTCACAACATAGAATACAAATAAATATAGTAAATTTCAAAACCAACATACAATATGTCACAGAACAAAGTAATTTATGACTTTTTTTTGCATAAATGCAGGCATTACCCTCAGGCGTTTTTTGTACAGCTATTTACAAAACAATGTAATTTCTAACAAATATTTTAAACAAACCAATTAAACCAATTAATTTTACAACTTAGGATGCAAATAGAAATTGTTAATTTCAAAACCTATGTACACTCTCATCAGACAACAAAGTAGTTTAACAATATCTAAATAAAATGCAGGCAATGTCTCAGAGTTGATGCTTGGCTCTGCTGCCTGAGCCAGAGGAGATCACGACCTGGTGGGCGTGTCCCGCCGTGGCCGTCCCGTCCTCTGGGCGGATCTCTGACTCGTCTGAGGCTCCTCTAGCTCTTCCTCTCTCTCTCCTCCTCCAATAAAAATGTCCCTTTATTTGTAAAAGTTATCTTTCCTCCAATAGGACAGGGGTTGGTTGTGTTGTTTTATTTTTTTCATTCATTGTTTTTTCGTCTGTGAAATGCTAATTTTTCTGGTGTCTATGAGGCACACCGAATGTGACGAAAATATAACCAAAAAAAGTTTGGTGGTAATACTTTATCAGAACTCTGGTTTTACATGGTCTCAACACAATTTAAAAACTGGCATATTGATTGATGTCCCCACTTTCTATACAACTTAAACAGCGACTCATTGACGCTGTGTTTTGCCGCTACTGTCAGGTTGCGATCAATAACTCGGGCAAAGGTGGAATTGCGGAAATAAATAATTTATTTTGGGGAAGGATAATGAACAAAACATGAACTGGAACAAAGGCAAAGCAGAAACGGAACAGGAACAACGCGGAGACGGAACGTAAACAAACAGAACTGAGATGCGGAACGTAAACAAACAGAGATGCGGGAACTACAAACGTGAATAAACAAATCAAAAGAAACAAACCAGCTAGAGAACACAGGAAGGGGGAAATAAACTAATAAAAATAACAATAATAATAATCTCAAGGGAAGAAGCACAGGAAACCGGAGACTACAGGAAAACAAAACCAAAGTGCGTACCAGAGTGGGGCCAGGGGAAATGATGATGGAGAAGAGCCAGGACAGAGAATTCAGCGAGCAGGAGAGGGAGGGTTACTGAAGACGTAGAGGAACATGCAGGAGGTGACGCAGAGAGACGAGGAGGGAAATCAGACGATCCAGCGGTGAGTAAGTGGATGAATGCGGCTTCAATACAGGGGAACCGGGGTGAGATGGTGGAGAAGATGATTGGATTATTTAGCACAGATGTGAATGATGAGAACAGCTGAGGGAACACACACACACACACACACACACACACACACAGGGAGAAAGAGAGAGCAGACAGCGAGGGAGAAAACAAAGACTCAACCAATCTAGAAAATAACTTAAACAAAGCAATAACTAAATATAAATAATGAAAACAACAACAAACTGAACCAAACCAAAAACACGGATCATGACAGCTACGCCATATCTAGTCGGTGGCCTAATTTTGAAGCGCCGGCGCGTCAATGGACTCCAGAGGGTTAATTTGCTTGTTCCGGCAACTGTTAGATCCCGAGGGGGCACTACATAGAACAGCGGTTTGACTTCCGACATATTTATGTGAATCTGATTGAAGTTAAGTAGTGCTATTATAATACCAGCGGGAAATTTTATTTTTAAACTTAACAAATGAAATGGAAAAAGAGACTGGAAAAAAAGAAAAAAGAGACTGGAAAAAAAGAAATAATCAGACAGGTACATCGTTCACATAGCTGAACACGTTTCTTGTCCTGGCAGATAGACAGGAAGAGATTGTTTCAGCAGGCTGAAATGACCTCTTGAGCAACAGTTTGGTCTTCCCTTTCGAAATTGGAAGCTTTGTAGAACAGATCTTTTTTTTCCCAACAGTTTCTTCATCCTGCTAACTTTCTGGCACTGATGTTACCAGATGGCGGCAAAAGCCTGAAATTTGCTTCACATGTTTATACAATACATGCAATAACCTGCACAGCTATATGTGAACAGAAACCTTTTTAGTTAAGAAAATTGTAAACGTATCACTGAGCTCCTGCCCCTGGTTGGGAAGTAAATTGCAATTATCTGGAAATGGTTATAGTGAAACACAGCCACAGCTTAAATCAGCAAACTCTAAAAACCAATAAAAATGCTTAGAACTGCCTTTCTTAGTTGTTTACACCCCAAATATACCTAAAGGTATAGCGTGTGGCAATGTATTTGCAACATTTCTTTACCAAATACTACCTTTGTGCAGACTGGCTTTTCCTGGTGGGGACAAATGCCACAAATGCCGTTTTTGGTTTAGGGGTCAGGTGTATGACTATGGTGTTAATTAAGTGAGGATTAGGCTTAGGGTTAGGCATGTACCGGTAATAGTTATGTTTAAGGTTTGTGTCAGGGACATGCTATAGAAATATGTGAAGAATGAATGGCCAACAATAGAAGGTGTTATAGAAGGTGAATTGAGGGCTTGTCCATTTACCCCTTCCCAATGATGAAATTGTGGTCTTGTTTCGTGTCTTCTCTCATTCTCTTTGGTAAGTGTTAATTATTCTTATTGGCAGCTTTATTTGGTGCAGGGAGGGATTATGGAGAAGGGATTCTCACTTGATGATTTTGTAAGTTCACCTTCTTGGGTAAAATTAGAAAAATGTAGAAATTCGGACCTGCTTATTGTGGCTAACCATTATGATGTTGGGGTGTCTTGCTGTGGTTGAAAATCGGAACTGAAGGAGACGCTGTGTAAAAAACTGGTGGAGAAAGGTCTGTTGCAAAAAGCTGCAGTGAAGGAAGTCGGAGACGCCACACATGGAGCGGTTGTTGACGCAGCACTGGCTGATGTACCTGGTGCAGTCTCCGAAATCAACCAGGACACAAAACCTCTTGAAGGTATGTCGTCTGAGGCTCTGCGTCTCAAACTCCATATCAGGGAGGTGGAGCACCGCAACAAAGAGCTTGAAGTGAAAGCCATGCATCTTTGAATCAGAGCTCTTGAGCTCCAAAATGGTGCATCTACAGTTTCACCAAAACCACCAAGCACAGATTCTTCTGTTCCAGTCTGTTTTGACATTAGTAGGCACATCACATTGGTTCTGCCATTTCGTGAGTCTGAGGTCGACTCTTATTTTGGCGCATTTGAGCGCATAGCCGCTGCTTTGAGTGTGCCGAAGGAATTCTGGTCTCTCTTACTGCAGTGTAGGTTTGTTGGAAAAGCCCAAGAAGTGTGTTCAAGCTTGTCTATAGAACAGAGATTAGATTATGACATTCTTAAGAAAACTTGCAAACTTGTCCCCTGAAGCATATTGTCAGAAATTTAGAAATCTTAATAAAACTGCTAATCAGACATTCATTGAGTTTACACGAGAGAAGAACGTTTTGTTTCATAAATGGTGTCGTTCGTGTAAAGTTAAAACTATTGATGATTTAAAATAATTAATATTGTTGGAAGAGTTGAAAAAGTGTTTACCTGAACGGATTGTGACTTATTTAAATGAACAGAAAGCGTCATCATTGACAAACGCAGCACTGTTGGCTGACAAATTTATTTTGACTCATAAAAATTTGTCGTCTTCACGAAATTCGTTTCAGGAATGTGCCATCAGTTGCTTCAAAAGCAAACAATCGTGTTTGCTTTTATTGCCACGCACCTGGACATTTAATTGCTGCGTACCCAAGTTAAAAGCGTTAAAACTCCTGCGGGTTGTGGTACCCGATGTATGCAGTGCCATTTACTAAAAGCCTAAATTGGATATTGATCCGCAGTTTTTGCCCTTTATTTAGCAGGGTTTTGTTTCTTTGACAGGTGAGGAAAAGGATAATGTCCCAATCACAATCGTTAGAGATACAGGCACTTGTCACTCTATTTTGTTAGAATCTGTGCTGCCTTTATCTAAGCAAACATTTTGTGGTTCAGATATTCTTGTGTGGGGAATAAAAATGAGCATAACCAAAGCCCCTTTGCACATGGTGCACTTGTGTTCACCATTAGTTTCGGGATGCGTTAAAGTAGCCTTGCGTTCGCGGTTACCAATTCAAGGAGTTTCCTTCATTCATGGTAATGACCTGGCTGGCGGCTTCATCCACCAGAAGCTGTTTATGACCCAATTTTGTTTACCCTCGTTTCTGAATCAGCTGCCACTTTGGATGTGTTTCCTGCGTGCGCAATTACGAGTGCGCAAGCTCGTAAAATGGGTGAAATTGTAATTTTTTCTGGGTTTTTTATGGCTACACTTGATGAAAATGGCTTTGATTTGAATGATTCTGTAAAAATGTCAAAATGTGACGACTCTGAACTTATTCCTGCAAATGAAACTTTGAGTTTGAACATTACTAAGGAGATGTTGATCAATGCGCAGCAGAATGATCCGTCACTGAGTTCTTGCTTTGGTGTTGCAGATAAGAATGGATCTAAAGCCCAAGTGACTTATTTTTTTGAAAATTGTGTTCTGATGAGATCTTAGTCCCAGTTGATTCAGGGGATCTGCATAGAATAAACCAAGTGGTTGTGCCAAAAGAATACAGACCTCAGATTTCGAGTCTTGAGCGTGGTGCCAGCATGGCTGGACATCTTGGTGTTTAAAAAAATCACCACCGTGTGTTACGTAATTTCTTCTGGCACTGGGTAAAGTCGGACGTAGTGAATTATTGTTGGTCATGTCACATATGTCAATTAGTGGCAAAGCCAAATAAACCAATTTCACCAGCATCTCTTCATCCTATTCCAGCTCTCACCGAACCATTTGAACGAGTTTTATTGGACTGTGTGGGCCCTTTGCCAAAAACCAAGTCGGGCTATCAATATATTTTAACTCTAATTTGTCCTGCCACTTGTTTTCCGGAGGCTATTCCACGCACGTTGAAGACGAAGAACATCATAAAAGCCCTCACAATTTTCTTTTCAAACTTTGATTTACCTGAGGTTGTTCAAACAGATCAAGGGACAAATTTTATGTCAAAGGTGTTTGCTCAAGTTTAGAATGAACTAAAAACTAAACATCAAACCTCCAGTCCTTATCTTGGGCCAGCTGCATGTCAGCTGGCCCAAGAAAACCTTGCTAAGGCTCAGAATAAAATGAAAGCTCGATACGATAAAAAATCTGTAAGTAGAAATTTCACTCCATGTGAAAACGTTTTAGCACCCGCTACATTCCAACGTTTAATGCAAAAGGAATTATTTGGAGTGAAGAATTTTCAAGTATATTTGGATTATGTAGTCTTTTATTCTGCCTTTCGGAAGTGTTCAATTATTTTCGTGATGCCTCTCTCACATTGAATCTCTCGAAATGTGAGTTTGGAAATGCCACAATCTCTTGTCTAGGAAAGCAAGTTGCTCAAGGACAAGTAAGTCCTATTGCTGCAAAAGTGCAAGCAATAATTTATTTTCCTATCCCGCAGACAAAAAAAGACTTGCGTCGCTTTTTGGTAATGTGTAATTTTTATCGCGGGTTTTGTAAAAACTTTTCAGATGTGGTTAGTCCATTGACTGAACTTGTTAGTTCTTTGAAACCTTTTATTTCTCTTCGCCTTGTCAGGCCACGTTTAAGTCCGCCAAAGCATTGTTGTGCAGTGCACCAATGCTAGCTGCGCCAAATTTTGAGTGTCCTTTTAAACTCGAAGTTGATGCAAATTCGCGTGGTGCTGGAGCTGTGCTTTTGCAAGAAGATGAGCAAGGCATA
Organism: Orestias chungarensis; assembly: GCA_032876305.1. NCBI lineage: Eukaryota > Metazoa > Chordata > Actinopteri > Cyprinodontiformes > Cyprinodontidae > Orestias > Orestias chungarensis. Next base: position 459,563 of record JAVLVB010000359.1, on the reverse strand, counting down.
GAGCGTTCTGTCTGCTGCTTTTCGAAAAAGTTTAATAAACATCATCTTTATTACAGTAATATTGAAAAGGAAGCAAATGCTTTGTTGCTTTCGTTACAGAACTTCCAGGTTTATGTTGGTTCTAGTGTGCAATCTATAAAAGTGTTTACTGATCATAACCCACTGGTTTTTGTTTCTCAAATGCAAAATTCCGACCACTGACTGATGCGCTGGTCTTTGCTGCTGCAGGATTTTAACTTACCGATCCAATACAAAAAGGGTAAGGATAATGTACTAGCTCATGCTTTATATAGAAGTTTTTAATGAAACCCTTAGGGGTGTGTTTCATTTTTATGGATGGGGGTGTTACGACTAGGGTTGTAAAATCATATTATGGGAAGTAAGTTTTTGTCATTTGGTTAATTTATTTTCAATTAGGTAAGTCCATTATTATTCAGATAGTTTCTTTTGTTGTTTGTTTTGGCACTGGCTCATTCTGAAGTTATATGCTCCCTTTTGTCACAGCTAAATCAAAGACATATTTTTTTATAAATATCATTGTAAAATGTTTAACTTTGTGTGTGCTGGCTACTTGGGATCGGAAGAGGAGGGACCTTTCATGTTGCAATCTGACCACTCCTAGACTGGTCGTAACAAAGGATAGGGAAACATGTGTGTATGTTTCACCTTCTCCCTCTACAGGTGGCTTTTGGCAGGACTGGTTACCAGCTAACGGACTTAAGCTTTTATCTAGGAGAAGTATTTAGAGGAGCTTCTCTTACTAAGCAAGCAGCAGATGGTTAATTCACTACGAATGGTAAGCTTTCCAGCCTCTATTTCCTTCGAAAGGCCTGAACTTTAATATCATGGTGGTTTCACCTTGTGTCTCTGTCTAATTACAGTTTTTCCTCCAAGGAAGGATCAGTCCTGGTTTCCTGGCTCCTATATCCTTGGTCCTGGTGCGTACCATGGTCTACTGGCTTAGTCCAGCTACTGTTCCTACTTTGCTCCTGGAAAGCAAAAGATTACACTAAAGACAAACTGCCTAAAAACCAACCCTGCCTAAACACCTACCTTGCCATTGGACCACAGTCATAGTACGCCAAACCTAACTACTTAGCAATACTTCTTTCCTTGTAAGACTGCTTTCTATTTCTACTTATGTCCTCAGTCTCATTAATTCCTACGAATTGTGACAGTAATATTGCCAGCAGTTGAATCTGGGAATAAAAGGTTATGACAACCCAATGTTTAGTGGAAGAGTCAGAAAACAATGACCAGTTAAAAAAAAAAGAATTGAGATAAGTAAGTTTCTTCGGCTTCAGTATCTCAAGTTTGGCCTAAATTTATCATTTTAAGCAATTTGATCAATTCTAAAACATATGTACTTTCATTTATTGGGTTGTCAAAAGTTTAACTAATCAAGTTACTCCTTCCTTGAAAACCCTGTTTGGGATCACAGAGGGACCAAAAACGTTCAACATCAACAGTCAAGACCTTGGAGAGGTCCTGGAGAGAAAGCCATGTACTAACAGAGAATCATCTGTTAAACAAACAGGCTTTTTTCAATGTTGTTTTATTCTACTCGTTTCATGTCATCAAATAATTAAATCCAACAAAGATGACAAAAGTTAATACCAAAACCTTTTTTTTTTTTTTAAATGAGGTCAGGTTGGTTTACATCACTGTTTTGCCTTTATAAGTTAAATCATAAATGCTCACTTAATCTGAGGCCATGACAGCAACAGTTATTACTAATTATACGTGATAAGAGGCAATCTTGGTAAATTTTGTAGGCTCCAGTTTTATTTTGCCTTATTTGAGAGTTCTTTAACAGTAAATCATGAAAAATGGCAAAAACTTTCCTTCAAACTTAGAGAAAGAAAATAGCCATCACTGGCTACAGGTCCAGCAACAAAAGGGGAGTACATGGCAGTGTGGACAGGGCGAACGAGTTAAATCTGTTTTTCAACAGAATTTACACTGCAAGCTCTGATCTCCCCCTTCCTGGCTCCTCCGTTGCCAGGCCTCAACAGCCCAATCTGCTCCCCCTCCTAATAGCCCACCTCCTGTGATAGTCCACTTCACACCTCCACTCCTCTCCCATCAGTCACCTCTACAGTGCTTCTTACTGCTGATCAGGTGAGAAGACAACTGAAAAAAAGACTCCACAGGAAAAAGTCTGCAGGCCCAGACGGGGTCTCTCCCAGGGTGATTAAAGCCTATGCCACTCAACTTTGTGGAGTCCTGGAGTATGTCTTCAACATGAGCCTGAGTCTCCAGAGGGTCCCTGTGATGTGGAAAACGTCCTGCATTGTTCCGGTGCCGAATGTGCCACCTCCTAATGACATCAAGGACTACAGGCCAGTGGCACTAACTTTTCAAATCCTGAAGACCTTGGAGAGACCAGCTCCGGCCCATGGTCGAGCCACTTCTTGACCCTCTCCAGTTCGCCTACCAGCCTCGACTGGGATTTGAGGATGCCATCATCTACCTGCTCAACCGAGTCTACACTCACCTTGATAATTCAGCAAGCACTGTGAGTGTCATGTTTTTTGACTTCTCCAGTGCATTTAACACCATCCAGCCTGCTGGTCTGGGTGAGTTGAAAGTGATGCAGGTAGAAGCCCCCCTCGTGTCCTGGATTGTTGACTACCTGACTGGTAGACCTCAGTATGTACGTCTGCATCACTGTGTGTCAGACAGAGTGGTCTGCAACACTGGAGCACCGCAGGGAACTGTCCTCTCTCCCTTCCTCTTCACCCTTTACACAACAGACTTCAACTATTGCACAGACACCTGCCATCTTCAGAGGTTTTCTGATGACTCAGCAATAGTTGGATGTATCAGAAGGGGTGATGAGGATGAGTATAGGGCAACAATGAATAACTTTGTTTCGTGGTGTGAGCTGAACCATCTGCAGCTTAATGTTACAAAGACAAAGGAACTGGTGGTGGACCTAAGGAGGGACAAAGCGCAGGTGACCCGTGTCTCTATCAGGGGGGTCAGTGTGGACACTGTGGAGGACTATAATTACCTGGGTGTGCACATTGACAATAAACTGAACTGGGCCAAGAACACTGAAGCCCTCTACAAGAAGGGCCAAAGTCGTCTCTATTTTCTAAGGCGTCTGAGGTCCTTCAACATCTGCAGGACTATGCTGAGGATCTTCTATGAGTCTGTGGTGGCAAGTGCCATCCTTTATGCTGTTGCATGCTGGGGTAGCAGGCTGAGGGTGGCAGACGCCAACAGACTCAATAAACTAATCCGTAAAGCCAGTGATGTGGTGGGAGTAGACCTGGACTCGCTGATGGCAGTGTCTGAGAGAAGAATGCTGTCTAAGCTGCAGGCCATCATGGATAATGGTTCCCATCCACTTTATGACAAAGTGATGAGACACAGGAGTACATTCAGGTTAAGACTCATTCAACCCAAATGCACTACAGAACGCCACAGGAGGTCATTCCTACCAGTGGCCATCAAACTCTATAACTCTTCCCTCACAATACAATAATTATGTCTGGTGTAACCTGGATGTGCAATAATTTTATAATAATTATAATTTTTAACTGCTGAATACAGTATGTTCTGTTGATTCTTTATATGTGTACATATTGCATTTTTTTTCTTTTGTTGAAAATTAATACTGTTTATTATTTAACATAAATGGTTGCTACTGTAATAACAGCAATTTCCTTCTGGGATGAATAAAGTATTTCTGATTCTGATTCTGATAATTCATGGTTGCGTCGATAAAACGTTCCGTTTATTTCCCCACTGTTTTTTGTTTTTTTTCGTGGTTTTCACAACATGTACGCTTTGGTTAATGCTGTGATGCTTTAGATGGTATTCTGTGTTGTTCCAAGACCTCCTGGATGAGTTGTTGATGTTCACTTTGGGTTGGTTTCAAAACCTACCAAAGGCTTTTGAAGCTTGTTAAATTCCCATTTATCTGCTTATTCAGGGCATGTAACCATATAACTCTTTATATTGATACAAATTTCCCTAAATTTCTTTTAAAAACTTATTTATTTTTTTTAAACCTCCAATCCATGAAACTATAAGTGCACCCATCCGATGACAGATGGGTGCTTGTTAATCATTAGGTTGAGCTGACGCAGAGCTACTGTTTTTCTGTGCTGTGTGTCTCTGGATGAATACGTGTCTCCTCACACACATACGCAGGAGCACACAAATAAACACATGTCTGCGTGTGTGCCTGTGAGTGTGAAATACAGCAAACAAATGCTTCAGTAAATGTCAGTTTACATTGTAAAATGTATTTACAGCTGCCTTTCCATAAATTAGAATATCATCAAGTGTGGATTTATTTCTGTAGTGCAACTTAAAAAGTAAAATGCACATTTATGGGTTCATTAAACACAGTGCAATATATTTCCAGTGAGGATATTGGTTTGGTGTTGATGATTATGGCTGATATGACCAATAAAACACACTCCTTCTAAATGTTAATGTTGTTGCCTTTTTGTGGCTCACTGTAAACCCCCACTCCTCTTACAACACCAACATTAAATCCAGTAAATTTATCTCTTAAATTTGTTGGCCTGCATTTAGTCATTAAAAGTAGAAAAACAACATATTAATTGATCATGTTTTAGGAACCATCAAGTTGAGCAAAAAAATTCCCATCTTATAAAACAATATCTATCAAATTGGTCAGATAGGATATATGTAAAATATATATATTTAAAAATAACCCCCCTTTCTTAAGTTCATTGCAGACGTCTTCATCTAGAATGTTGGAGATGTCTCTTTATGGTGGTTTGATCTCTCAGTGCTTCGTCGTTTTCAGAATTAAATAATCTTCTTGCTTTGATTTGTTTTTCTCTTAAATCATGGAGTACTTTTTTCATGAGCTGTTTAAACTTATTTTAAAATGTTCTATTTTTCAACTGTTACACACAGCACAGCAAAAGATTTGTGTGTAGTCTTTACATAATCTTTGACAGCAACACGTCCTTCATCATTAGTCCAGTTTCCTTGTTTAGAAACATAGGCTTTTGTGAAGCGGCCCATTTTTTTTACATTACTTTCGACTTGAGTTCCTGAAATAAATTAAATTTTTATTGATATTTGAATGTATTGAGATGCCCCTATATGACGGACTGCAGTGTCCCCTGGAGCTTGTTACCAGCAAAATAAATTTAACGGCTTAATATCTGAATGTACGTAAAATAAATGGTACCCAACAAAAAATAATCTCTTTAAATATTAATGACATTAGATCCATGAAAACATCCCTGTGTTTAAACATTAATGAGGTCAGTTGGTGTGTGTCAGTTAATGTACAATATTTCTGCATATTGAGGGAGCTTAAGAAGCTTTTAGACTAAAGCTGTGATTGAGGTTTACAGTAGCATGTCATCACGGTTTAGAGTGAGGGGGAGCTTTGCCTCCTAACGGTTGGACATTGCTACACATAGTTAGTCTTTCTCCTTCTAAGACTAGAAAGTTTGAGACTTGGACTCACACTATAAGAGCTTTTAGATCGCATTAGGACTGATTAGGATCAGCACAAGTTCATGCAAATGTATTTTATCAGAAGTTATCTGCGATGTATTGCTGTTTTGGTTTAAATATATCACCTACTGCACCTGCTGGGGTGTTCCAGGTCTGGAGTAGCCATCGCAAATGATCCAGCTCAGAAAAAAAAAAACACAGTTGAAAGTGCCACAGCCAGCACCACTAAGAGATCTGGCACATAAAGCCCGAGATGCATTGTCCAGTCCAACAGAGAAATGTCGGTGGCTGTAATCACTGAAAATGTTAATGGTGTTCAGAGAGAAAAATGTCAAAACACCCACACAGAGAAAGAGCACCATTCTTCTCCCTTCCCACTTTTTTTCTTTATGTTAATCCATACTATTACGGTTTCAAAGTCTTTGTTCCTTTTTCTGTAGTCAGAAGAAAAAAAACCCAGACTGTGAAAGTATCCTCCTGCCCACTGCTTCTTTTAACCTACAATATAGTGAGTGTGTATGTATGTGTAATGATGATATATATATATATATATATATATATATATATA
>JAVLVB010000359.1:416085-453435 GCA_032876305.1 Orestias chungarensis | reverse complement strand
ATATATATATATATATTTATATATATATATACATTTCTTTAAATAAAAAAAACACATGAACACATATTCTTTTTGTTCAATTGTAGTTGAAAGGCAATAATTAGGTAACCAATTTTTAGGGGTTTGTTTAGTGCATATAAGGAACAACAAACTGATGCTAAAGTATGGAAAGCATTGGATTTGGATTTTGAGTTTGTCTTTGACTCTCTGATAGCATTCACATTCCACTGCCCAAACAGATTCTCCTTCAATTTCACTACAGCAATAGCTCCTGAAATAATTGAAAAGAATGAATAATGACAATTTCTGAATCACTCAGACCTTCATTATTCCAATTTATACAAGAATGTTTAATGCATACAAATCAAGGAAAATATATGCAATCCAAAACAAATATAACCCATAGTGCCAGGAAGAGACGCGGAGGTCAGCTGAGCCCAGGAGCTTTAATCATCTGCCTCTGAATCCAAGTACACAACTGCCTGATAAACAAGCAGAATTAATGATTTGCTTTTATCAAATTAAACATCATATTAAACTCTTTTCACCAACCTTTACATTGCAGCAGAAGGAAAGTTCAAATTGAATTTAAAATGGCTATTCCATGCGGGTGAGACCGAATGTGCCGCCCCAGGATTAGCATAGCGGTCACAGTCAGAGTAATTAATTAAACTTTCCCTTTTCTTTCTGTGCAGAAACATAGTCTATGATGTGAAAGACATCAACAAGTACCATAGAAAGTGTTTTGTTTGGATTAAAGAATACTTATGTGAGCATTCACAATAACACAACTGTATGATCCTAATGCGACTGCTGATCAGCCCTTTAGATCCAATGCCAGAACAGTTCCACCTGGCACTGAACTTGATATATAGCGGAGAAGACCTGCAAACTGTAACACGTGCTTTGAAGCCATTATTCCTTCATCACAGTCACTGTCAAAAGGGAAAATGACAACAGATGTGCTCAACAATCTGCTGAAGCTTTTGGTGGGCGATGCTAAATCCAATTTCAGTGTGTATGCTGGAGACGCATTTTAACTCCGGGTGTAAGTGTAATCCCACTAAACCGGAGCAGAGGCTCACGCCAGATATGAGACACATTCTGCTGCCAGTTGGATAGGAGGCTAGAGTCAGAAAAAGAGGGGATATCGAGGGATCATATCCATCCTTTTGTTATTTCACTGCTGATCCATTTGCTGCTTTAGTCAGAGAGCTGGCAGTCCCATCCACAGGGAAGCAGCGCTCAGCGACAGGACGCTTTTTATGGAAAAGGAAGAGCTCCCCCTAGTGCTAAACAAAAAGTCTGTGATTACAACAACAGAATAAGAAATCCAGTAATAACGCTAAATATCACTTTTTTTTATTAAAGGGAGATATATTGTGTGTGTGTACAAAATAAAAACAAAAAAATTCTAATTTTACTTCTGAAATGACTCTTGTCTAAAAACAGACTGGTGGAGATTGTTTTGTGTGCACACACACACACACACACACACACACACACACACACACACACACACACACAAAGCCTGTTCTTAATTTATTTCTTAATATAAAGGATTATTTAATCAAAGGTGGTGGCATTTGTGTCACTCGCAGGGACAGATGTTTGCTGATTTAGATCAGATGCTGGTGATGCAGCCCTACTTTGAGAAGCGTACCCGCCGTATCAGGTTACAGGGGGCTCTGCTTTAGCCTGCCAAGCTGGAGGCCGCTGTGTCTTCCATAGATGAAGCCTTGGCAAGCAGTGTGATCGTCAGGTGGAGAAAAGCTGCACTCCAAGTACTCCAACGCACCATCCTCAACCAGACACACACACACACACATTATGATTTTCTGTTGACTTAATTTCACTTTCTTTGACTTCCATTCATTTGTTTTTATTCAAATTTTGGCAAACCCTGAACCTAACCATAAACCTATCCAGGTGTTAGATGTCAGTATGCACAGCAAGGTACTTAAGCCAGTGTTGCCTATTGATGCATGTATCAGTGGTCAATGTGGCTTCAGTATTAAGCGCTTTGGGCGCTCAATTTGATTAGAAAACCAGTATATTGAGTTGAGCCTATTTACTATTTATCTAACCACTAACCCCAAAACAGCAGTTTTCCTTATAGGGACCAGACCATGGTTGCCACTAGAATAGTATTTATTTGGTCCCCAGCCTTTGGCCCCCACATGCACAATCGGACTGCAGAAGGTTTGTGAGTATGCCAGAGAAGCTCCTTGGTAGATTAGCTGAACAAGTACACACACATACACACACACACTCACACACTCTGAGAGGTTTATCAATCAAGCTGTTTATTTAGTACAAGCTGAGTTCACTGCAATAATTCAGCAGAAATGTAAGGTAGCAAAAAAGATTCTAAGGCTGGGGACTATGACTGGGGACATTTGGTGCAGTTTAATGAAAGCCACTCCTCAAATATAAAAGAGCAGGCCTCTATTCAAGCTGAAGAGATAGTATTTTGTAATGCAGTGTCATGTAGAGTATGGTCAGGGTTGTGTATAATTGTCTTAGTTTTATAAAGAATACTTGTTGCAAGATGATGTCTAATGGTTACCTAGTAGATCCTGAGGCCAAGCCAGCCATCTGTGTCTGGTTGTTGAGCTTATTTAGGTCTGATACGGCTTCCCCAACAGATGATGGCAGAAGAGATTACATGTTCACCAACAGATTTATGAAAAACATTCCTCTTTTTGATGAAATACAAAAGAACATAAGCCTTCTCAAGTACGGTCTGCTCTGTCCCTTCAGGGTTGCATCTCCAGTTGAACATTTATACTCCTCAAAAACAGGCAGGTCCTCGATGATCGAATTGGTGTTTGAGTTAACTAGTTGTTTTTTTTATCTTCAATCATCTGTTTTGTTTTGTTCACATTTAGGATGAGATTATTGTTCCCACGTTATGTCACGGAGCAGAAAATCAGCTGCCTGTACTCAAAGTTTTACCCAACTCCATAGAGATGACCAAAATGTCAAGGGTCCTGGGATCTGCTCTTTTTTGCCCAGCAGTCAGTCTATGACCATAATAATGTGTATTTTGAGGGCAAAAGGTTTGGGCGGCGGCAGGGGAGGATAATCCTGACCTGCTTTCTAAACGGTTCAGTTTATTCCCCGTGACCAGACCTCGATCTATCTGATTCCCCGTTAGTATGAAGCTGTTCTGATAGAATTTCCAAACAACACTTTATTTAGTGTGTCACATCTGATTTTTCCAGACAATGTCTTGCTTTAAAAATTCAGGATACTTACACATCCAATGTCTTTTTCTTCTGGTAAAGCAGCTGTTGAGCTGTTGAATGTATGGCAGAGAGTGATCCATTTATTAAAGTACATAGCAGATTGTGGTAACCTTTTGTTTTCTCTTAGTGTTCTTCTCTCCATAGTAACCACATCTGGGCTGGCGTTCTGTTAGCTGAGACAGCTTCTTGGATGAGAACATGGGCTGAGATGCTTCCAGTGACGCGCTACAACTGCTGCTATAATCTGTATTAGTTCAGTATCCTGTGCTTCTAATTTAGTTTTCTGTCTTTTCAAACCCCCCGTCGGTCGTGGCAGATGGCTGCTTGTACTGAGCCTGGTTCTGCTGGAGGTTTCTTCCTGTTAAAGGGGAATTTTTCCTCTCCACTGTCGCTACATGCATGCTCAGTATGAGGGATTGCTGTAAAGTCAACGACAACACAAGCCATTGTTCCTGTCTGCTGATTCCAGAGGAGTGAATGCTGCAAGTCAATGACTCCATGAATCTGCTGGGGTTCCTTAGATTGGAAACTTCTTCAAATTGATTTGTTTATGATGTATCTTTGATTTTTTGGGATTTTCTTGTAAAGTGCCTTTAGACGACATCTGTTGTAATTTGGCGCTATATAAATAAACTGATTCTTGATTGTAGATTATTAGTACAATACTTAAAACATCATCTGATGGTAATGTCACTGGTGATTAGCCAAAATATTGTTCTTTTTCTGTTTCCTCTCTCTACTGCCAGCATACTTGGTGACCTTTACCATCTCTGACAGCAGTTGGCATTTGCTGCTGTAATAGTTGATTCATCAAACACATTACACCGGCATGCAAAGTGTGAACTCATGACGCTTGAAATGTTTCAGCCAAAAATGACTGGATACTTCACAATATTTTGTGATAAGAAATCTCATCATCTGTGTCTGATAACATGTTCAATTTATTGATAGAATATATCAAGCATTCCTAAACTGGATAACATTCAGATCTGTGGAGCTAAAGTCTGTTAAAACCAAACCAAGGGACACATTTTAGACTCAACAGCCCTTACGGTGTATTCCCACTGAAAGGGTCAAAAGCGTCTGTGGTCGCTCTAATCGCTCACATTACGTCGCTTGCCGACGCCTGTCAGGAAAAAATGCGAAGCGTCCAAAGCGACGCGATCTAAACACCAAACTTTTCCACCTCTTCCTACAGTCATCAACTGGAAACAACATAAACATCATTATATCTCTCCCTTTGCATGTAGGCACAGCGTGTCACCTATTGCTAGAATCGTAGATTAGCCTGTAGTTTTCATTTGTTTACATGTTGCCATAGGAACCTACAACTCACCAGAAGGGCCAACGAGGTCCGAAACTTTCTTCCAAGCATCATTTTTCTTTTTGCAATCTCGGTATATAAATAAGGTGGGGAAACCAAACAATGCAATTATTAATTTTTCCTCCATTGTCCCTTTCCGCTCTTTTCTCTATTTGAAATCCAGATCAACCCACGATTGGCTGCTGCTTCGGTTGCGCCGCTGCTCATTTGCATAAAGTTAAACCTTTCTCAACTTTGATCGTGTCGTTTAGAACGCGTCGCTCAGATCGCTGGTCGCTCCTCCTTGCTCGTTTACATTGAAAATGAATGGCAGCCAGACGCTCGCAACGCTTTCAGTGGGAACGCACCGTTATAGGTTATCCAAGCTGTATGTGATGTTTGTGGAAACATTATTCATTGGACAGGCAAGAAAAAAGGGGGCAAACAAGTTTAGTTTGGCATCAATTAAAGTCAGCAATGTGAAAATGCCTTCAACTGATAGTGACAGTGCTAACGAGCTGATGATCTGGATTCAGGATTAGAGCATCTGGGCACAAGTGTGTGTTAAATTTGAGGCCCACAACAACAGGGCTCAAAAAGAGGATTAGATTTTGGGCTGCTTAAATGTCATCGTAGTAAATCAATGTGTTGGAGTTAAATAGACAAAGACAAAGCAATGGGGTTTTATGGGAGACCGTTACAAGCTGCTAAAGTTGCTACCACAACACAAAGAGTTATAGGACAAGGTAAAGGTGGATGAACACTGCCACATTACAGAACGGTTTGGTGTAGAAAAAAGCAACTATTTTTTGCACATTTCTGACCCCCACAGCACTTTTTTGTCTACTCCCCAAGAGCCTGTTATTCTCAGAGCTGATAGCACAAATTAAATGCTACTGTGAGCAGCTCAGCAAGTCCTTTTAGTATCACAGGTTTCAAATACAGCAGAGGAACATCTACATGCCTCAAGAAGCATCATATTGTGAGGCATGTTTTAACCAACCCCCCATAAATCTTTTAAATAAAAAGAAAATGTAAAACATTGGGGCAAGTCAAAAGGTAAATCAAACACATATTTCTATGTGCTTCATAAGATAAGATAAGATAAGATAAGATAAGATAAGATAAGATAAGATAAGATAAGATATGATAAGATAGACTTGAGGAAATGATCCCGGAGGAAATTGTTTTGCCAGGGTTACGGAGTATCAATTAACAATTAACACGACACACTCATCTCACATACAACACAGTACAGTACACAATCACCATATAACAATAACCACACTACTATTTATCCCTCCTGCAGATGGAAGAGGAATTGTACATTCAATTCTACATTGTACATTCATTCACAGATATTTCACGTAGTTTTTACAATTACTAACTCTGTGGTGTAAGAACTTGAATATAAGTCACACACTGGAACCTGGATAGAGGCAGATCAGTTTTTTTTCCCCTCTGAATCAACAAATGTATTTATCTACATTGTGACTTGGACATGCTTATTGTTATTAAACAACTTTGTATCCTATAGGTTTGGATAAGCTTTTGGCTTTGTATAAATCTTTGTGTCTCATCTTCTTCTGTCCCATGTGTAACCTAAAACTGATGTTTATCGGCTGTATTTAAGGAGCAATGTTTAGAGGGGAGGACAAACAGTGAAGTGACCGTTAACTGTCCAGCTCACTACCAGCTTTGCCTCCTTGCAGTCCACCCTCCTCTTAGTGATCACCCTTGGTTTTCTTGACCCAACCTTCCTGCTCCAACAGTCGATCTCTGCTGCCAACCAGGGTCCTTTAGTCAGCCTGCCACTCCTGCAGCATCCCTGATAAAAGAACTCATCTGACCGCTCCCCTGCCTGTTCACCCTCGGAAAATCCATTTCCACTTGAAAACAGACACAGTGAATAAATGAATCTCAATTGTCCAACTGGACTGCAGGCCTACATACAGCTAACCTCAACTCCAGCAGGTTACTCACCTTCTGTCAGGATCGACAACGCCATCCAAAAAATAGGACTTGCTTCTTTTCACTCATGATTACATTCAGTCACATCTCTGTTTAATGCTCACCTCTGTTCCAGTGTCGAACCCTGATCAGACCTCATCCTCCCACAGCTCCTCTTCCCCAAAAGGCCAAAACCTTGCTTTAAAAGGAAAAAGATTCTTTTTTTTATCCATGTAAGTAATAAAAGTGTTGAACTGGTAAATACTATCGAGCATGTTTCAAGGGCTATATTATGTAGGTTAGTGAGAAGAGGTGAAAAGAGGGAAAATACCAATAAAACATATTAAAACACATTACTGACTGATTAACTAACTGGACCAAAGCTTAAATAAGCTTGTAGGTTTTGCTCCATTTGAAACCATTTTTAGCATCAACAATGCAAAGTCATAGAGAAATTTAAAAAAATGAAAAGATTATTTAAATTGCTTTATCTTGACTCATTTAATATTACCATTCTTAAACATAAACACATTGTGACTGTTAGTCCCTAACAGAGCCAATCAGGGTTCAATTACCAGAATTTCACCCCATTTCTCTTGTGCGGTCTATTTTTTTTGTCCTAAACACTGGAAATGAAGATAATTAGTTCTTCAAAAACTAACAAAATAAATAAATAAAAGAATGATTTTAGCAGACTAAGAAGCACTGAAACCCAAGATAACTGTAACAGGTGTTGTTGATTCTAAGAATACACTCTGCAGCGATACATCTTCTAGGAAATCTATGAATCTCTACTTGCTTATACCTCAGTGGTCACCATTGCTTCTTGGAAGGTGTAGTCCTCCTCTCCCAACAAGGAAAGGACCTCAGCTTGGGGTTCCATCTGTTGTAGCACTTGACAGCTACGGCAAAAGGGAACTAATTCCTTCAGGAAAAACAATTTATCAGCATTACGTTCGATATTAACACAGTTAAACTCCTACAACTGAGAGTGGGTCAATGCAGATATTTCACTGCTTAGTTGGAAGAATGTTTTGTTGGGCCAGGCTTTTTTTTCAGCACTTTACAAATATGGCCTGATGGGTTAGTGGCACAAACAGAGATGATTTAAAAAAAAAAGAATGCCAACCCCAATATTGAGCATATATTAAACATGATCTTACGTAAGGAAAAATGCAAGGTGATTTTAAAGCTTTACTTTCTAGCAAGAGAACAACCCTAAACATCAAACTTGAACTACAAAAGTGGTTTTGATCAAAGTATATACTTGTAGGTCAGAATAGCTATTAACTAACGATAACAGCTGAAACTCCCTCAATACTTCAATGTTTTTGTGGGTCTTTGTACCTAAATTTGCAACACAACTCCATTTGGCTGATTTTTTTCAATATATATATAAATCTTTAAAATCCTCAGCATCCTTCTCAGAGACAGCTCCTGCTATCTGTCAAAAATGATCCACTAGCTGCACATGTTGACTTCCATCTTCTTTGTATGTTTGACACATCCTGTTGCATCTGCACACATAAACACTGATATCAGGTTAATCTGCTGTGGGCACCCCCAGCATGTTCACAGATAGTGGCCAGGAAACCAGCAAGGTGTTTACTGACATATACACAAAGATTACACCGGCTTATTGAGCCCCAACAGACACATCCACTCCCCTTTGTGCTGCTCTGTTACACACATACACACACACACACACACACACACACACACACACACACACACACACACACACAAACACACACACACACACACACACACACCCATCAGGGCAGAAGCACAGTGGGCAAAGATATTGGCCAGAATTACAGATGCAGGGAGACACATTCACGTGTCAGTGCACTATTAAGCACAGGTCATTACGCAGAAAGTGTTACAAAAAACAATCAAAAATGAAAAATGTGTGTGGTCAAAGTGGAGTGCACAAAAACGATAAGGACACACACCTACACACTGAGATAATAAGACATTTACACACGAACAACAAAGCACACACACGTTCAGCAGCCATTATTTAGCTGATGGGCCATTATCTAGCTACAGCCAGCCCGTCTCATCATCAATGTGCCCATGTGTATTTGTGGATAGCGCACTTCCCACTGTGGCTATAAGCTTTTTGTCACACAGTAGTGGCGCTACATTCACCCCACACAGAAATATACACACAGCAACTACACAGAAGCACTAGGAGACAAAAGCAGCATTGTTGAAGCTGTAATCCTGGTGCAAAAAAATGGGGGAAAAGGACAAAAAACATCTTTCTGTGTTGCTGTAATGAAAACAGGAGCATATTGTCTTGACAGCTGAGAGCAGCCGTATTGCTTTGTGAGAGGTGAAAACTAAAGTAAAAGCAGACTGATTATCTTTTGCACCATACCAGGAATGTTAAAGACAGTTCCAGTGAGGCCCTGACTCATGCAGGGCTGAGGCTCTAACTCACATACGAGCCCTTTCACTCTGACATGATCTTTTCTCTCCTCCAGGACGCTGATAAAACTGATTGGGAATATAATTTTAAAATAGTAATAACCTTGAGCTGCCTGAATTTATTTGCAATTATAATATAAAACAGAATGTCGTGCTTGGGTTATCAAGCAGAAGACACATCAAATGTCATCTTACAATAAATATACACTTTTCTTTTTAATAAGCAAAATGAGTGACTTGGTCTCAAATGACGTCGCATTTGCTCAAACAAGTGGAAGACCAACTTATAACGGCATCCTCTGGAATAGCTTTTATTTTGGAACATGAAAGCTTATTGGGAGCTTCATGTCAATGAGCTTTAATTGAGAAACACAGTGTAGAACATTTTAAATGTTGGATTACATATAAGAGCCACAAAGTGAGCAAAGAGAAAGTAGTATTAGTGAACAGACAGGCTTTTTTCTTGATAGTTGTATGGATGCGCTTGCTAACACATGTTCCTGGTTAAATTCTGATTCATTAATGCATTAAAAGTGTCTTATATTCAATATTGATTCAGAACACCTAAGGGATATCTTAAATCACCTGGCCAGTCTGTTCTTTTCTTCCAAAAGTTCATCTTCTTGTTCAAAAATAAAAGAGGAGGGTCTCTAAAATAAATGCTCTGGTTTCTGACCATGCCAGGTTGTATACATGTCTGATGCAGGAGCTGATGTTCTCTCCCTCCTCCTGCACAGTGAGATAAACTAGAAAGCTATGGGAACTGCTTCTTTCTTTGTCTCTCTTGCATGAGCAAGTGGATTCAGTGGGAAGCTTTCTCTGGTGTGTTCCAATCTCACACACCAAGAATCAAATGCAAGAAGCAACCTGAATCCACGTTAAATTACAGCTTAAACAGGGAAATGAAAAAATATCAACGGCCTGTTTTTTAAACTAAATTTCAGTTTGTGTAATCCTCATCTCATAATTACCAGTCACACTGGTGTTATTACCAACTGCGACCTTCTGCATGGATATTACATTCTCTCTATGCATGCAAGGCTTCTTTGTTAGTACTCTGACTTCCTCCTACAGTTCAGAAACAAATATTTCACATTAGTTGGCTTGGCTCTGTTTGCATGGTTGTTTTCCAAGTATATCTCTGCATCTATCCAAGGTTGTCCTGTCTCTTCTGTAACAACCTCTGATGGTTTGAGTTCATATTTACAGGTTAGTAAAAATTCAGAAATGTACTGGTTCAAATAGGAAAATCTCCAAGGGTTCAAATTAACTATGTGATCACTATTATAGAGCTAACATTAAGTCATGTCATTTATTTAGATGGCATGACATGTAATATTAAGTCAGGAAGTTTGTTTTTAATCTTAATAACCATCTTGGCAAAGGTGCAGAGGTAGTTGCATGTCCTTCACAGGAGCAAAACAGTGGCATAAAGTAGAAGACTGTCCACACACATTTACAGCAGAGGAATTATTTAAATTATCTTCTAAATTCAACCAATGTATGAAAATAAACAAATAGTGATTTGAAGCTTGGACTTTCTTGCAGTGAGGAAAACAATGCTAAGAGCAGCCCTGGCCCCTACACAAATAAAAATATCCACTCTCCACCATTTTCACATACATGTGCATCAATCAATCAATAACACAATAAATCAATCAACTCCAAATTCACTGTGCAGCCGTACAACACTTCAATATACTAAATATATTTTTTTACAAAGATCTACACGGGTAAAATTGAGTATATATATATATATATATACATTTTTTTTTGTACTTCCTTTAAGGGAAATAAGTAGTTTTCCTTTTTATTTTTAAATCATGTGCAGTTCATGAAAGCGGCCTCCAGGGGGCTCTGTTTGGTTGCTGCTGCCGCCAACACTTGGTGTGGTAGTGATGAGTTGTTAGGAGCTCGGAGCTGGATGTCATGATGTTCCAGTGCACACGGTGAACCTGTAGGTGTCACTCGCTATCTAGCTGCTAGTGCAGGGTGGAGGGGTCTTGGTGGGGTGGGGTGGTTCTGTCCATGAAGTTCTCCTCTCCCCTTTGTCTCTTCACAGCTCCTTTTTCAGTCTGCCTCCACAGTCGAGTCTCCCACATGCAAGTCTTTTACATTTTTTGTTTTGTGATTTCTGAGGATCTGGGATTTCTAGCATCCTAAATCTAAAGTAGAATGACGACACTCGTCCCAGAGTCCATGTTATGAATAAAAGTTTCAAATGTTCCTTTTGATTTAGAGAACTGCCCTGTCTTTTAATCCTGGCTACGTCTCTGAGAACTAGTCTGGGGATGCTGCTAAAAATGAATTTATTGTTATTATTAATGTTTGTCTGTTATTTGTATTTTGATCAAATCATGGTATTTTTATTTCATTAGTGAAGCATTATCCAAGTTATGGGTGTGCATCAGTAAATAAAATAGAAAGGTTAATATAATTCCGAAGCTTGTTATAATCTGGTTTACCTATTGGGAAAAAATTGGGGTTCCATCTTTATAAATATTATTAGTTCATTTAAAATGATTTTTTTCTTAATTCACAATCTTAGCACTAATAAAATAAATTAAATCCTAAGAGGACGGTATATTTACCACCAAAGAAATCCCAAAGAATATTTAAATCTTTGTGTACTGTTTTATTTGTCTACCATCCCATCCTCTTCACAATAAATCACTACAACAAGTGTCCAATAATTCAGTAATATACTTATGTATACATATAATAGCGACATATAAAAAAGAATCACAATACAAAAGAAAGTTTTAAATACGCAGAATGTCGATCGCATGTCAAAGTTTTGATTCATCATTTTCCTACTCAACATGCATTAAATTATAAAAATATATTTTTGATTACATTTATATACACTTCTTTTTTTTATAAATATAAGAATACAAATGTATTTTTAAAATACAAAGATAAATACAGTCACATATTGTACATTGTGTACCAAACAGCATTTTACAAACATTTTTTGGATATTTAGCATTCGCGAAACACAATTATTTCAGAAGAAATGCAACTTTAAAGACAATTGCAGGTCTCTTTTTTGTCTTTTTTAACAGGAGTTTTCCAACTGTGTTTTTTTTATGGTTACACACAGACTCCCAGTTTTGTTCTTCATCAACAGAAACAATGAACATCCAGTGATAAATAAAGAGGATGAACGTCTACGTCTGCCGGACATCCTGTAAGAGTTTATTGATCTCAGCCACCAGCTCACTGGCGTCCACCAGCTCATGCCGGCTGTCGCTGCGTTTCCCCTGAAGGTGGCTGAGTACAGAGTCAAAATCGTCCTCTTCATAGTTCTCTGGGATCTCTTCCATGGCTGGAAGCCATTTTGAAGAAGGCCCATTGAGGGGAGCTTGTACTGGAGGCTGGGCCACAGACGGCTGCGCCAATGTTGGGCTCACCAGCCCAGTGAGAAGCGGGATGCTGGTGGGTTTGGGGCTGTGGCCATTGTTCTGGGGGCTGTTTTTGGGCGCCTGTGATCCTTTATGATTGCTACTCTGGCAGCTGAGCTTGGTGTTGGGTTTGAGGGTGTGGTAGCTGCCACCCTGGTGCTGCCCAGATGGGCCGATGCTACTCCCTGGATTCTGAAAGTAAGTATTGGCCGCCCAGGCTGCCACACCCTGCTGGTGAACTGAGGCACTGGGCTTACCAGGTAAATGACCCCTTCGGCGATCTAAAGATCCAGTCATGGGAACGCTAACACCGCTCAAGCTAGTTCCCTTCTGGTTCTCACTAACCTGGACAAAAGAATCCAGACCCTGCGGTAGCAACCTCTGAAACACACTGCTCATCTCTGACAGCAATGAAGAGGTCCCACACAGGTCTTCATCTGTGGGCACGGCGCCCCCATCTCCCCCGTCCTCTTCTCTGTCATCTTCCCCCCCACCGAGGTCTTTGCCAAAAGTGGAAAAGCTCTGATTGCGAGCAGTGCAGGTGTCAGTGCAGGGTTGGGGAGTCTTTTCCTGAGTCATGTCAGTGGTTTGATGAGCTTCTTCCCCAGGAATGTAGAGGTTGCTGCGGTAGTCAGCAGAGGAAGAGGCTGGGCAGGCCAGGGGGGGCATCCAGCACTGATCCGAGTGGCCCAGAACACGGCACTCTTCTGTGCAGAGCTTCATAGCTGCAACAAGGGAGAGAAATCCTCATTAGTGAACAGTAGAAAGGTGATGCACCTGTGGTCATTGTGGAGGACTATGAGTGATTTTTAAAATAAACTAAAACTGTAAAACATCAACATGGTTAATATAAATTAGAATACCGCAAATATATCAAGAATCAAGAATCAGTTTATTTATATAGCGCCAATTTACAACAGGTGTCGTCTCAAGGCACTTCACAGAAAATCAATTAAAATCAAAGATGCATATATAGTTTGTTTCATTTCCTATTGGAAGCTAGTAGTGAATTGGTGATTACATTTTTTTTTCAAATTGCTCAATGGGAAACTTTACTTTAAGATGTTAGTGTCAGACAGTTAATAGCCATTGGGGACATCTGGAGTGTTCTATTATTTTGAAAAGAATGTGATAAACTTCAGAGGATGAAAAAAACATCCTCAGTTTAAAAGTAAATGAAAAATTCTCTACAATCCTATTTCCTGCTAATAGGTGGTTCCCTTTTGTTTTCTCTTGCACACGTTTAGCAGCAGCGCTCTATGACCTGCTTGTGATTAAAACAGAGCAGGGGTGTAACCATACTTAAGACAGAAGGAAAAACCGCACTGAGTTCACAAGAACTAAACAAGATGAGTTATTGATATTACTGAAGATTCAATTCATCCTTTCATAAGGCTTTCATTGTGCTATTCAGTTTTTTACTGCTGCAGACTATTGTCTTTCTTTTTCATGATATGTTTTTATGCCTTCAGACCTTAGTTGGAAGTTTTAACTATGCATGCGCTGCAGTAAAACATTCACCATTTCCGAGTTGCTATTAATAATCAGGAAGCAGCAACAAGCTCCACAATTACGATGCACAAGCATGATGCTGCCCCTGCAATAATTAGCATAGGTATGGGGCCATAAAAGGTCATAAAACTGTGAAATAGATTTTTGCCTTGTCCTGGATTTGCTGCCATCTTCATTAAATATAGAAATATTTTTACCAGTTTTACTTGAAAATGTAATGTTTTCAAGTATACAATAAAAACATTGCCTGTTGCCTTCCTGTTTTGTTGCTCCAGGCAGTCATGTTAAAAACAATATGTAGAGAGAAATACTTGTGAATACAGAGAAAAAAGTACAATTTGATTTTTTTGTTTAGTGTTTGATCGTTTTATTAATATTTTCTATGTGTGAAATATGGAACTATAAATTCAATGTAAATAATCAAAGCTGAATAAAGGGAGCCCTGTGTCTTTTTCCTCTTGTTGATATTTCCCTGCCAGTTCTTAAGTGTTTTTTTCCAACTCTCTCTAAACATGGTAGAAATCTGAGTCTGCATGAGCTCAGCCTGCTACCTTCCAATGTATTTACCATGGAGAGACAATTCAGCGAGGCCGATCAATACCAATTACACATTCAAAATAACTCCCCCTGTAAAAGCCCTGCGTTTTCCCCTTTCAAGTCACTCTTTTCAATATTAAATCTTCAAATAGAAAATCTCTGAAGAATAAATTAGACAAATCAAATATGCCAACTTAAAGCCTTCATTAAAGGAGTGCGCTGCTTTTCAGTCATGCCATTGAGGGACTTCATTATCCTCTCATTAACATGAAAGGAACATTTATAATACATCTTAGAGCAGATGAAAAGTGCATTTGGGCGCACTGGAAGCAAAAGAAAAAATCTGCATAGGCAGAGTCTGATTGGATGCCCGGCTGATGAAAGGATGAAAATAAAAGATTTAACCCTAGTGATCAGTGTGTGAAGATAAAAAGAAGAATGCATCAAGCTAAGTTTGCCTGAAAGCTTGGCTAGGCCTCGGTTTAACTGATTGGTTTGCCAGCAAATAATTTGACAAGTTTATTCAAGTTGACGCAGCTGCATTGCCAGTATTTTTATTGTTTACTAGATGAAAAAAAACTAAAAAGGTATTATTTTGAGAAAAAAAACAACTTTATATCGGGTAAGGAAATGTTTAAGATAAGGGAGTGTTTCACCAATTTAGTCCTCTAGATGTGATACTAAACAGAAATCTGCCTATGTATAGGAGGTCTAAAAAAGCATAATTAATCCTATTATTGTCTGTTAAATTATCTTTGTTAGTAAAATCACCCCAATGTTGGGATTAAATATCATTAAACCGATGTATTTTGATGGAAGATTTGCTTCTTGATGAAGAAGGAAAAACATGTTTTAATGTTCTAACTTCTATTCTATTAAACTAACTTGGAAGAAGACTTTGCCAGATTATAGATTTTGTTCTTAAAAAATTGTCTCTGATTTTCTTTGACAGAAGTACATTTTAGTGGAAACAGAACAAAGGGAAACTAGGTGGAAAAAGCATCAAAAGAGCCTGATTGTTGTCAATTTCAATCTGAATCTGCAGATTCAGTCAACACATTTACACCACAAATAACTTTGGCTTCTATAAATGTTAAGCTGTAGACAGGTGGTGCAAACACAGCAAAATATCTGTATTAGTTTGAAAGAGCCTGAAGCAATGGTGGGGAAAGACTGATGACTATGTCAAAGCATGAAAGACCAGGCCACCTATACCAAATGTCCTCTTGCTCCAATAACAATGTCTAACGGCTTCCAGTCCATGTCTGCTAATAAGCCACAAATAAAATGCATAGAAAAATCTCCCACATCTACCTGAACTGCAGTGTTTGACACATTTAGCAGTCTGCAGAAGTCCTCAAATCCAGTCAAAATTGCTAGGAGGAAATGAAACATTGCTCAGAATCCTCCACGATACAGTGAATGTGGGGGCAGGGGGTGGGGCTTAGTCTACACTTGGAGAAAGGTGAGCTTTGGGTTGTAATTATGTTCTTGAAGCCTTAATCATGAGAACTAATCACATCTGACTCCATAGCAACTATTTGCCACATGGGAATTAAATGGCTCCTTTTCATGAGGGAAGCAGGAGAGGCTCAGATTCAATGGCTGAAAGTGAAGGCTTGAAGAAAGGAAAAAAAGGAAAGTGACTAACAAGCTGAGCTTCTCCACACAGCTGTAAAGGAGGGGAGATGGCGAAGGAGGTGTTAGTGATGAGACTCCCTGGCCGTCTGTGGATGCTTTAATTGGGATGTATCTCAAATGCTGTATCGAGTGATGGCTGAGTGGGAAGCTGGCTGGCTGGATTGGGAGAAAAGAGATAGGGTGATAAAAGAGGCTTATGTGTAACCTGGGTGATGTCTGCTGAGACAGGAAAGACATGGTGGGGGGGGTTTGAGGAAGTGACCAATTGTATAAGTCTAAACTAGCCTGCACAGGATGGGATGTCTTTAAAGCTTTGGTCAGAGTATTTCAAAGTCCCCAAGTGTCCAAGGTTATTGCTTGTTAACTAGGCAGTAGAGAGGATGGAAAGTGTGACAGAGCAGAAAAGCAGCAGTTGGCTGTAGTAGAGGATCACTTGAGATATTTTGACAGACATTTCAACAACTCAGTGACTGTAGGTATAGACATCCATGCACCATCTTTCAAGACAAACTGTTACGAACTTCTTTAAAGATTTCACAATTAAAATCAGCTTAACATTATTCAGACAAACATTTTCTCTGGCAACTTTTTCTCTGGCTTTAAACTGTAAAAGAAATTAATACTTGTTACTCCATGTTTCCTTTCTATAGATTTTGAAGGGCGCCCACTTCTCTTTTATTTGTTTACTGATCTGATGTGATTATTAGTATGTTTTGTTGATTACAGATAGATCATTGATGACAGGAACTACGACAGTGAATGAATAAGTTAACCAAAACACATTCACATAGCCACATCTTCCACATGAAACATGCCAAAGATTTGATAAAGAAATTTGCGCTGAAAATATGAAAATGTTATGTTTGTGTTCATTTTTGGAATGACATCACTGACTCCTTTGAGCTCATATTTGGGCAGAAGAATATCTGAGAGACAACCCAGGTAGCCAAATATGTCATAAGCATGTGGATGACCTTGATTCAATATACTGTGCAGCTCTTCAGATTACAATATATCTTCCTGATATCATCTGAGAGTCTGTGGATGAGCTTATTACCATTACATATGTGTATATAAGGATAGGCGCCAAGTTCAAATCGAATTCAAGCCTTTATTGGGGAATGAGGGAGGAGTTTTTAGATGGGGCGAATGCAGCCAGGGGTGAGGGTTCAGTCAGTGGGGGAAGCTGTGGGTTGGGGACAGGGTTGTACCTGCATGCGAACAGTGCTGGCCTTCGGGGGAATATAGCTCAGTAAAGCCCTCACCAAGGAGCCTGTCGACGGGCGACTCCCTGCCAGGGTCATAGTCACTGTCTCCAGCTTCACTGTCTCCACGGCCGCTGTCCTTCAGACTGAACTTATCCATCTCATTGAGAGCATATCTGCACAGAAAGACATTAACATTTGATATATTAATCAGAGATTGTAATGTTATGACAATTAAAAAAACATGTTACTGATGGACCATGAGGTTACATTAAACCCCTTATGTGGAGCACACTCTGCATAAGGGGTTTAACATACAATTATGCAAATTTGAAGTTGTTGAGCACACTGCTTTGATCCAGGCCAAAAAAAACCTACTGGCTTTGCAACTGTGTAAAAGCATTGACATCAAAAAGTAATGTATTTTTGCAAAAAGCCTGACACCAAAAGCTTTAAAGACATACAGTTGCATGTATATTACCTGTAGCTTCTGGTGTATTTGTTGCCTCTGAAGCTTGGTCTTGGCTGGTACTGGCCCTGATGGAGCATGGACAGAAGCTGTGAGACTTGCTATAATCCCAAAAGAAACAAAAAAAGACAAAAAGACAAAAAAGAAAAAGAAAAAATGAAGAGGGGAAATGAATGGATTCCGCAAGCAAGAACACAAGACAATGTTGGGTTTGTTGTGGGGGTACATTCAGGGGAGGGGCTACAAGCTGAGGTGACATGACATTGTGATTTGTCCCTGAAACGATGGTAGACAAAACATGAGGGACGACTGAGAGTAACAAAATATGGAAGTAAGGAACAAAATAAAGAACAGACTGCATATACAACAAAGCAACAGTTATTTTATGACATTCTGTTTAGTTTAGTTTTTTTTTCTTTTGTGTATAATGTGCAAATAAGAGCCCTTTTATTTCTAGCAAAAAAACCAAACAGCTTTTGATTATTCTGCATGGTATGAGCTCAATGTAAAAAGAAGGGGTTGTCTTACCTCAACGGGAGGCGTAGCATGGGCTAACTCCAAGGCAAAGTTCTCAGGCACGTGATTGGAGGAAATAGTCACTAGGCTGTTGAGAGACTGCCGGCTATGATGACTCTGTCTGCTCCCGAGGGTGCCTCTCTCAGGAGTTGGAGATGGTAATGGAGAGCGAGGGTGAGAACGGACAGGTAAGGTTCCGTTAACAGTGGGGACCAAGGTAATGTCTGCCTTGTGGATCTGCCTGGCAGGCTTCTTGGGGTGGTTCTTGTAGCTGTTCTCTGCCACACGGCAATTATAGTTGTGCCTGGGGTCTTTTTTCTCACGGCTGCAGCGAGCTGTTGCGAACATCACCATCACAATGAGTAGCAGGGCACAAACAGCACCGAGAGAAATTATGACAATGAGGGAGAGATCCAGTGAGGCCTGGCTAGACCCAGTGGGATAAAGGGGAGGGAGGATGTCCATGTTCTCCTGCAGGGAGAGCTTGAAGAGGGCTCCTGTGGTTAGCCGACTGCTTCCCCTGTCTTGCACCTCAACCCTAATTTCCATCACATCCCGTTGAGCCTGCTCCAGGCTGGCATTGGTTCTGAGCTCACACCGCCGGGCGTCCATCACAAATAACCCATCCTCATTACCCCCAACTATGGAACAGCTCACCTCTCCGTTAGCGCCAGAGTCCCGGTCTGTTATTTTCAGGGCACTGATCAGCTGACCAGGTGATGCATACTTCCACACTGGAAGCTCAGCCGTGTGGTTCCGGAGAGAAGGAGAGTGGATGACGGGTGGGTTGTCATTTTCATCCAGAACAGTAAGGAGGACAGTGGTGTTGGCTGACAGTGAAGGGTTCCCAGCATCACGAGCCTGAACAGTGAAGGCAACACGGCTGACATCCTCATGATCAAAGCTGCGTAGGGCGTAGATTGCCCCATTAGAAGGATCGATGGTGACAAAGGTAGAAATGGGATTTCCTTGGATCAGAACATCTATAATGCTGTATGTGACCTGACCATTTGTGCCCAGATCTGGGTCTGAAGCCACCACAGTCATTAGGTATGCTCCAGGGGAGTTGTTTTCTGATTTAAATACTTCGTAGCGGCTTTTCTCAAAATGTGGAGGGTTATCATTTTCATCAAGCACCTGGACAGTGAAATGCTTGATGGTAGAAAGGCTGGGAGAACCCTTGTCCTCAGCCATGACAGTCAGACTGTATTCTGACCGCTTTTCCCTGTCCAGCGACACATTAGTCAAGATCATGTAGTTCTTCTCATTGGTCTTCTGTAGCCTGAAGTGACCATGACCATGCAGCCTGCACACCACGTCCCCATTAAGGCCTGCATCAATATCATCAACACGTACCAGAGCTATGAATGTGTCCACTGGGGCCCCCTCCGAAATGTAAGCCACCTCCTCTTTGCCTGGAGTCATCAGATTTATGTTTATTTCTGGTTTATTATCATTCACATCAACCACTTTCACAACAATTTTGCAAAGTCCAGGGATCGAATTAGGGCCCAAGTCCTGAGCTTGGACATCCAACTCATATGAAGAAGTTGTTTCATAGTCCACTTTCTTGATAAGTGTAATATGGCCGTTTTCTGGGTTTATTTTGAACGTTTCCAAAATGTTTGGTGAAACATGGCTGCTGAAGGAATAAACTATTTTGCCATTTGTTCCTTCATCTGGATCTGTAGCATTTAAATCAATGATTAGGGTCCCCAGGGGTGAGTTTTCCAGCAGATTGATGACATAAGCCTGCTCTTCAAACTCTGGGCTGTTGTCATTAGAATCTGAAATGCTGATCTTAAGTAAAGTGGATCCTGACTTGGGGGGTACGCCGTTATCTGAGGCCGTGAGCTGCAGCTGGTAGCTGGACTGCAGCTCCCGGTCCAGTTCCCTCATCACCACCAGTTCTGCGTACTTGGCGCCGTCCGTCCTCGTCCTCACGTCTATTTTAAAGAAGTTGTTGGGTGTTAAAGAGTAGGCGTGCAGAGAATTCTCCCCCACGTCTGCGTCCGCCGCGCCGTCCAGCCGGATGCGCGTCCCGACCGACGCGCTCTCGGAGATCTCGATCGGAACCACGGCGCGGGAGAAGTGCGGGGAGTTGTCGTTGATGTCCAGCACTTCCACTTCCACGTGGAACAGCTGCAGGTACTCCGTGGGCAGCGTGACCACGTCGAACTCGATCGAGCAGTTCAGGGTTTTCTCGCAGAGCTTCTCGCGGTCGATCTTGGTGCCGATGCTGATCTGGCCGTCCTCCTCCCGGACCACCAGCGGCGGGTTGCCCCGCTGCATGGCGCGGAAGCGAAAGCTCAGGGAGCCCGGGAGTTTGGACAGAACCCCCGCAACATCTTCCTTTAGCCGAGCAATAACTGTTCCCACCCTCTGCTCCTCGTAAACTTTGTACTTAAGAGTTTTGCCAGCTGCGCCCTGGACAAGAGCAACCAGTAGCAGCAGCGCCACGCTTCCTTTGGTCGGACTCGGTTTTGGCCCCATTTTCCGTGATCAAACTGAAGAGAATAGTTCCATAAAGAGGGGAAAACCAGGGGAAGGGAGGGAGGACGGGGGGAAAGAGGTTTCCTCAGAAGTCAGGCATCTTAAATCCTCTGTTTCTGCGCCTCCACACAAGAAAATAATACATAAATAAAATAACTAAACTAAAGTCCAAATTACTGTAAAATTAGAAGATCGATTTAAAGCGCGGGCTCATAGAAGCCTCCTTGGAGAGAGAAGTCTAGTCTGTGTCCACAGATGTCCATCCGGCCCCTCTGCGCGCTGATGGATGAGTGAGAGCGCGTCTGAGCAAAGAAAGGCTCAGCTTTCTCTCAGCCTGAGAGAGCAGCGGCGGGTGGGGGGGTCCTTTCTCTCTCTACGCCCGCCCCGCTTCCATCTGCCTTCCCTCCTTTCTTTCTTGCTCTTTTTCTACACTCCAGCACCCCTCCTTCCTTAATTCGCTAGAATGTCGTCCTTAAAGCTGCTCAGGAGGGATTATTCATGGTAGTCCGTCCACCTCTGCTCTAACACCCCCCCCCCCCCCCCCCCCCCCAGACAAAGAAGACACCCTGAGTTAAAAGTGTGCCACAACAATGGAGCACAAGCGAATCTATTCCGGGCTCAACTACGTCTAACACAGCCGTCACTGACCCTGAGAGGCTTCCATTGTTCACAACGTGTGCCAACCCGAGTCCTTATTTACGTGTGTCTAACATGCAAAGTAAAAATGGGAGGAAGAGTTGAGAACACCCTTAAACGTTTAAAGAAAGTTCACTTCGATCATCAGCATTTCATTACTTCAATGTGATAAAACTTTCCTTTACGCGCTCATGGTGCGCAATTACGCACGGAATCTTTCCAAAGACTACATCATTAGAATGATGCGCTTTATGGAGAGATATGTTTCAGAATTGTATGTACAAAGCTCCTCAGTGTATATACATGTACCTCCTTCTCATATTTAATCAAGTCTTTTTTTTTCATTCCATGTCAGTTATTTACAAAAACTAATTGGATAACCAAGTACCAATATTACGGTAAACATAGTGTTTTAGAAAATACTTCTGTCTATTTTTAGCAGCTTATATACGTTTCCTCAGTATTTGGTGCAACTCCTCTTAACTGAAACATTTTGAGTGACTCTCCACAAACTAATTTCCTACGGAACCACCTCTTAGTACTTGAGGGACACCTGGTCTACTTTTAAAGTTAAACGAGGTGTTTAATCCAGTTGGAGGAGGAGAACGTCCCATCATAAATGTTTTGGTTATCCGTAGTTATTCCCATAGTTATGCAGCTATACACTTAGGCTGCTGGAAGACGATCTGACCACTTCTCACTCTGCTGCTTTATCCTTCTATTTTACACTCTGTATTTGTTGCACACTGTAACAAATTTCCTGTAGAATTTGCAGTAAATACGTGGCAAAAAGGTTGCCAATGAGGTGCTGTAAAATTGTTCCTTATTACTGTAAAAATAATTACAGTTTATTACTGGATATCTTTTACAGTATTTTGGTGTATGTAAATTACAGAAATTTATTTTAGTTTTATATTAGAAACAACCACTGTTGTTCCTCTTCTCATCCACCTTCCCACTTCTTGGATTGCTCCACTTTGTCATCTTTGTGCCAGAGGTTGTGTTGATTCCGATAAAGCATCTGAAATCACAAAATCCAAGGAAAAGACACTTAAATGGTTGCAGAGACAGCAAAACCCATCAAGTTTCGGTCTCTCCTCATTACACACCTTCGTACAAGTGAAGCCAAAGACAACAAATGTGTCGCCACATATCGGCGCCGCTCTCGTATATAAAACCAAAGTCCTAATAAAACTATTTCTGGTGTAACTCCATATCCGACCCACCTGGAGGGTGTTAGATAATGTACTAATATTCCCTCGGTCCTGGAGGTGACAGGGTAATGCTGGTAGCTAGTGTTAGCTTACCTTAAGCTTACCTTTTCGCTAGCTAACATCTGACAAATGGTGCAGTCTAAGTCACAGGATCTGTATATTCTGTATAAAACACGGCGACAATAAATAAAATATAGTAAAATACACAAATAAAGAAACGTTATTCTTACCGAAATGCTGGTTTGCAGGTTCCTCTTCACTTTCGCTCCTCTGTGACCGCCATCAGATTTCAAACGGCCTTCTAATAACAGTATTTAACTGTCATTTTATATGCACCTGAAGCGTTTACAGTCAGAACCAAGTGAAAACAAAATCCACCAGTAATTTTACAATGTAGGTTACTGTAATTATTTTAACCCATAATGCATTGCAATATACAGTTACACCTGGTAAAATATTAGAACAATAAGTTACTGTAAGATT
This sequence comes from Orestias chungarensis, assembly GCA_032876305.1. Classification (NCBI taxonomy): domain Eukaryota; kingdom Metazoa; phylum Chordata; class Actinopteri; order Cyprinodontiformes; family Cyprinodontidae; genus Orestias; species Orestias chungarensis. Next base: position 430,385 of record JAVLVB010000359.1, on the reverse strand, counting down.
TTACTGTAGAAATTACAGAAATCCTTTTCAGTGCAGTCACGCCAACTTTTTACTTTCCTTATGTTTTTATCCCTATTGAAGCTGCACCTGGTCTGGTGTTCTGTTGGCTTTGACACCTTCCTGGAGAGGGGCATGAGATGGTGCTGCCAGCAGCTCTACATCAGTGTTCTCTGCTTCTTTTTGTTTTCAGCCTCTTTAAACCGTTTGCGGCAGATGGACCCTTGTACTGCTGGAGTGTTTTCCTCTCCACTGTCGCTACATTCATGTTAAAGAATGTCATATTGCAGTAAAGTTAATGACACTATGCAAGCTGTCATTTACTGTCTGTATGTTGGAGGAGTGAATGCTGTTTTCAGTGACTCAATGTAATCTGCTGGGTTTAAGAAGATTGTAAACTTTCTTAAACTGATTTGAATAATAAACCAAAGTTGATCCACTGATTGATAACAAGGATCAATTTTAATATGTTTCTGGTGACCTATTCCTACTTATCAACTGTTGGGATTAAGTCAGGTTTGTAGGCCACCTTACTTTTGTTCTCTGATACTCACATTACATTTATGGTCTGTAAGTCACTCAGAAACGTGTTAAGACCCATTTATACCAAAGGTTTTAACACAGTGACTTGGGGCTTCAGATGTTTGTTCTCTATTTATATATAATGTTCTAAATGTTCTATATCACCAATTGTTGTTTATTCAGATCAACGGACGTATCTTTAATAAATATGCCTTTGTCCCTGTGGGTCTTGTATTTTATGTTGGTTTTGGAGTATTGGGTTCCTGACTTGTGAGTGGCCCTTTAGCCCAGTTGGTTTTGGGGAATTTATTATCATTTGATAGCTTCCCCAGACATTTAGAATTTATGGAATTTTCTGTTTCAGTCACATTTTGCTGGTTTCATTTTAATTCTATTTTTTGTATTTAGATATCATTACTGGACTGAGGTCAAAGCCAAAAAAATTGGAAGCAGAAGCCAGAAAATAGTTAGAAGTTTTAACAGATTTTCTAAAAATGAATTATCAGGCCTGCGATAGACTAACGACCTGTCCAGGGTGTACTCCCCCCTCTCGCCCGATGTGCGCTGGAGATGGGCGATGGAGATTCCTGTGACACCACAAGGACAAGTACGTTTGGAAAATGGATGGATGGAATTAGCAGATTCTATTTGTTGCTTTAAAAACAAACCAACAAGAAACAGGGAAGCCTGTTGAAACCAGTTAGTCATACGAGGATGTAGCAGTACGAGATCGTCAAAACCTCTAAGGCTGAGGTAATCCCCAGTGCTCCGATCCTCCTCATGGTCTTCGCTGCATAACAATGTTTATGGAAGCCTTGTATGCTGATCAGCCTGCCGAGAGCAAACAAGTGGGCGAGCGGAACTTTATGAAAGCAGCACCCAGCCATCTGGCCCGAGCCTCAGACAACCCAAACCTTCAAGTACCATCGATCATGACCCCATCAGACCATGACCCCACAGCCAGCCAGTAAGAATTAGCTCCAGCTCATGGCAGACAAAATCTAACACTCTCCTCCTGCTGCTGTGGAAACCATTATAATTTCAACTAACGAATTCAGCCAGTGCTCTTTGGGTAGGCTATTTTAAGCAGCCCTGATTAATCTGGGAGAGACGTTTCTGTTGTTAAATAGTCTATCTAATTATTACCAGCTCTGGAAGCTGGTGAAAAATACATATTTTTAAAGATATGTTGTTCAAAAATAAAACATTCTCTAGTTACGCCAAATCATTCAGAGTGAAAGGTGACACTGCCTTGAAGCAGAAGCTTTATTTGGGTTTTATCGCCTGAATCTGTATTCTAGAGCAGAGGCTAATGTTGTATCTGTTGGTTTGGACACAACAAATGATCTTTCGAAGGACGCGCCTAAGTGATGGATTTTATCTGCATTTAAATTCCTACGTGTGAGCCGTGGGAACGGGCTCTCTGCGCCGCCATCTGCCTCTGAACAAACACATGGATATCGGCTGCAGACACACACACACACACACATAGAGGGATGATGCATGACTCACAGGGGGCATAGCTTACAGCGTGGTCATGTGTTTTTGAACAACAGCCTAATGTTGTCACTTTTGTCTGTATGTCAGTTTGCACATTGAAATCAGTGTTTTTTTTTTGTTTGTTTGTTTTTTTACAGAATTTCAAAAACACGTGGAATCACAGCACACACACCACTTATGTTAAAGTGGGAAACTCTCTATAGGTGAAATCAGTCACTCTGAAAACACAGAACACTGAGGGGTCTGTCTCGATTAAGAGAAATTTGTGCATCAAATTCTCTGATTCAGCTGCTAAAGTCCTTGCTTCATGTCAAATCCCTATAGCACAGAGGTCCACAGTCCTTTTTTACCCTTACAGCTCATAGTCCTCACAGGTCTGCGAATCACATAATATTGGGTCGACTTTAATCCCCAACTCTGCTGTTAAGCTGATTGCAAGGTGTAAAGGGGATGTAAGGATTATGCGGATGTGCGATCTGGAAGAGGCTACTGATCCCAGCCACAACACCGCAGTATGAATGTTCTTCATGATGTTTGTACAACCTGACAGGTTATCTGGAGCACAAACAATGTGGATGGATTTAACAGTCAAGACACAGAATCAACCTATATAAATCTAGCAATCTCTCCATATATTTATGGCTATCAGCCACAGGCCTCAAGCCTCATCCCCCAAAAATCTTTATGTGGATGTTAGAGGGGTGAGAGGGTGGCTGGGTGAATGCAGAGTTGCCCTCAGGGACCGTAAAATTACTGAAAGAAGTTCAGAGATGGGTGAGGGGTGGCTGGGCTGTAGGGTGAGGGGCTCCACAACTTTGTCATTGAAATGAAGCAGGAGATCCCTGCGACAAAGGCAGCATAGCAGGTGGAGAGGGAGGAGACGGCTGTGTTGGAGGAGGGGACTTCTGGATTGGATGGGATTGTGTCATGTTTTCGCATTTTTAAATCACAGAAACTTACATTCACTTTTTCCTTTTATTAGTATCAAAATTAAATATTCTTGTAGTTTAAAAATTGACAAAAGTAATAAAATGGCCAACAATGGGAAGAATAAGCAGATGGACAGATTTTTTTTTGGCAAAGAGAAAATAAAAGTTACATATTAATGCAATTTTATACAAAAAGTTTGATTGATTGCAAAGTTAAAAGAAAATCTTCCATTACTGATGAATCGACAGGTTCGTAGGGTCGTATTCAGCCTGTCTTTCTCATGAGGCTAAGGGAAGTCTCAGGCGTGTGTCAGAGGTTGAAGGGATTGTAAAGGCACGCGAGCATCTGCCGCTGTCTCATTACCATGCTGTTAGCTTGTGCGAGACAGAAGGGATTTTGGGTAAGAGAAAGGAGAGCAGGATCTTTCCCACCCATCAGGCCTGGACCAGAATGACACATTGAAAAGTTTAAATGTCGAACCAGCTGATCCCTGACTCAAGACAGGACAATGATTTACCAAAATAAAGGTATAAAATAATGGGGATCCTTCTACACTATGTATTCAGCAAGTATAATTAGTATATCATATATGTCTGAAGATGTCTATGCAATTAAGGATAACAAATTTTAGCTCTTAGTTATAGTTTGGTGTTAAAGTAATTATCCTGCCTCTGCAGTCCATGGGGTAATCTGCAGGCCAGTCATTATTGGCATTATTATTATTGTGTTGATTTGACTTAAATAGAATTTGGTTTGGTACAATAAAGTGCAGTTAGGTTCATGTATAAATCACAAATATTTATTTAATCTGAGCATACAAACTGGTCAAAAAATTCCATAATTGGTTCAACATAGTCGGACCAACAGAGAGAAATGAAAAATTATGTTGCATAACTTCTAATTTCATTCTAGTTATCAAACAATTGAATCCCATTCTGGTTCATTTGGATAGAAGCTATCTGTCTAAGGAAGCACATCTGATTGTGTCATTGACTTTGTTGTAATCTCTTCTCCTGAGAAAGAAGAAGCCTGAATTACAAAGAAAGAAAGAAAATTAAAAAAATCTGAGCTACTAGTGCATCTTCCAGGAAATTCAGTTTGAAATCATAGTTGTGCCTATAAGTGGTTGCTTTAGCAGTACAGTAGGATGCCACAATTTCACTTTAAAAGGCCATTCATAACTAGATGTTCTGTCTTTATTAATTATGTTCTCTTTTCTATCTGGTCTATGGAAATACCTGAGAAGATGAGGTCTAAGTCAGGAATAAATCATTAAAATAAAAAGCCTTGTAGTTATGTAAAAGAGTTAATCTGCAATAGGTCCTTCAATTGCTTTGTGTTGTTAATGAGACAGTGTTAAGGAGAAAAGATGCTAAGTGTATCATCTATGTAAAGAGAACATTTGGTGTTTGCTAACTTAGCTTACTCTATGCCTTCCTCCAGGACAATGTCAAAGTTTATGTCAGGTTTAAATTTATAACGAAAAAAAGAAAAAGACGGAATATAAGTGTCAGTCTTATTTTGGAGAAAGCAATACTGAGAGGATATAGGATCAGCATGTCCTCCAGGAGACTAAACCTTTGTTTTAAATTTAGTCTAAGAACTAGACAGGGTGTCTGCTTAAGGGAAAAGAATGGTAGGTGGTTACACGGGAGAGGAGTCTGGAACCCAAAAATCAGTGGGTCAATCCAGCTAAAGCTGACCAATCTCTCAACATTCAGGAACAAAAGTACAACTATTGGTATACTGCCACATTACAGGTGACAAGTGTACACCTGTAAAGTTTATGTGTTCACTGGTTCAGACTAATTTGATTCTTTAATATTCAATATTACTTACCAATATAATTATGTTCAAAGCTAAAGCTCCAAATTGTCCTGGTGGTATCTGGATCTTATCATGGGCTGAAGATAATACTTCAGCTAGGAGAATCTATAAAGAACAAAACAACAGATAGTACCCAAGGCAAGGGATGGGCCCCAGTTTTCACCAGTAATTGTTTTTCAAAAGCTTTCAAGGTTTTTGAAAAACAACACAAACACTTTCAAGTTTTTTCTTTATTGCATCGCCAGCCAGGTGCCAGATGCAATAAAAAAAGAAGTATCTAACATTTCTTGTGACAGGAAATTTCTTTGCTTATCTTAAGTGGTACAGTAAGGATATTTGCTGAAAACCTAAACACCATGAAAATAGAAGTTATTCTGACAATTCTGCAACTACTTTATGCAGAGCTGCAAATTGGATACCTCCTCTACTTTTTGTCTCTATCTGTCAACGTTAAACATCAGGTTTTGCTTTGTCAGTGACACCCTAGAATTCTAGTGTCATAGCTTTGATATACAACTGGACAAGCTGTCTTTGCACATTTCCATAAACACTGTTAGGTTTGGATAGGTGGGCTGTGTTTCAGTGATGCCTGTTCAGTCTCTTAGATGGTCATTTACTTTTGCCTATAGAGTATTCAGAATTGGGTTACTTTATTGTCCCATTCATGTCATACAGAGTACAACTTGCAGCAAAATTACTTTAAGGACAACATTTCTGTCATCAACATGCACCCAAATACAGGTGCATAAAGATTTTTAAGATGTGAGTGAAAATAAGGTCTTTTTGAATCCTGAAATTTGCTGAAAGTTTCTAAACCTGAAATTCCAAATAAACATTTTCTTTTTATTAATTATGTTGATAAACTAGTTCCTGTTATATGTGGGATTTTCTGTTGCATTAGATTTTTACTGCAGCACATTCTATGGCATAATACGCTGTTAAAAGTGTTATGGTAAAGTGGTAATTATGATGATGAGAAGACATTCTGTGTAGTAAAATACAAGACTGGGTCATTGCAAATCTGTCAATTCTGTTTTTTATGTTTTATTTTTGTTTCATTGACTGTATTTTTTGTACTATAAGGCGTACCTGGGAGCTTAAAATGTTCTCAAAAATCAACCATGCACCGTATAATTTGGTGCCCCTTATGTGTGCAAAATATGTAATAATGTTGTTTTGCGACTTTGCTAGGCACTCAGTTTGATTTCCTGGTGACACCAGGATCGTAATATGTACAGTATTTGCACCCATCTCACCATTATTGTGGAAAAACAATTGAAGCTAATGACTTTGAGTGGGCCACGCCTCCAGCCAACCCAGTCGCACGCAAACAGAGTGAGCCGAGCGAGCGAGCGGTTCCTCAGAGTTGAGTGCATGTCCCTGCAGCTCCGCTCAAGTGTGTGTGAGATTTGTGATTGTTTAAAGTGATTGTTCCTTCAGCAGATCTGTTCTCTCAAATGCATATCACTGTGTGCTCAACCTGGTGGCACAAAAGTCATGCAGGAGAAACAGGGCGTTCAAAGTGAAAGTGTTGGGTGTCGTTTAGCATCCATCTTATAATGGTGTGCCTTATTAAAAGGTTTAGTACAGAAATAGTATCATAACTGAGACTGTGCCTTATAATCTGGTGTGCCTTACAGCGCAGACAATGTGCTAAAAGTTTTTCTGTGTTTTGTTTTCACATTAGGTCTACTGAACAAAAAACCCCAGAAAGACTGGGGGTGATAGGGCCCTCCATTCCTAGTACTGATGTTGGGTGGGTTGGTGGTTTACTTGTTTTAGGGGAGGTGTGTTCTCAGTCGACTTGGTACAAGGTCTGTGGTGGAATTGGGACTTCTGGTTGGTTGAACTTTGTTGGCAGCTTCTGACTAAGTGGGCTTGGTGCTAGGATTGTGGGTTGAGGTACAGATGTTTAGGTGATCCTGTTGTTTGGGGTATTGTTCCCAGTTCCTGTCACTGTTGAGGTTTTGGGTCCATCCCTTGCCTTGGGTATCATGGGGCTTCAGCCATATGCCCAGTGGTGTATGTGCCAAGGCTTCACTTTGTGGATATCAGAGAACAAAACTCCCCAATTAGGTTACTGGGTGAGCTGGCTCTCTGGGAGAGTAGTTTGCCCCCCAGTATCTCTGCGACCCTCTTACAACCCTGCTCCATAAAACCATTACTCATACAGGATCTTGGGGTAAGATTTTATTATACTGTGGTAACCTGGGTCCTCCTTTGATTATTCCACTTAGACATTCTCATTTATAGCATTCTTAAGACATGCACATTTGAAATTGTTGTGGATGGGCAAACCTAAGGGCATGTGAAAAGGGGAGCTGTTAAATCAGTGTGACCAATTGTTAAATGTTGCATGTAGACTTATTGGTGATGTTGTGATGTGTATCGAGACAAAGGCACCTACGTTATTCACTCACCTGTTCGCCTGTGTAAATGTAATGTGCCAATAAAGCTGATTTAATTAGATTTATTTATCACGTGTTACTCTGAATGGGATCTATCACTCCTCTCAGCTATCTGGATCGTTATGAACAGTTTTCATCGCTGTATTTTACTATGTGTCAAGTTTGAAAGGAACTATTGTAGCATCCCAAGAGATGATTTTCTTTTAAAGTGGCTTCAGACGACATGTGTTGAAAATTGGCACAATATGAATAAACATATTTTTGATTAAGCCTGGATAGAGTTTGGTGGCTAATTAAAATCCGTTGACCTTTAAAACTTTAGCACAAAACAAAGAACTGCAAATGGGAGTTTTGTAATTTCACCACTCTTTGCGTCATTTGTGAATGTGTTGGTGTCCTTGCTGAGCTGTTCTCATGCTGCGTTAGTTGTTCTAACACAGCATACTTACAGTGCTGTAGAAAAACCTTGTTTGCTTTCCTGTTTGCCTCTGATGAGCTCTGATTGTCTTTGCTGGGATCCCACCCCCCGCCCTGGCTGCAGTCTTGCTAAATGAAACTCCAGGACTCCATTCACACTTGGAAACTGTAAAAAGGCCCTTGTATGATACGGATGGGGGCTCGGAGCTTTCTGAAACACTCTTGTCATGTTGGGTAGCTTCTGTGTGTTGTCACCATTTACTTGGCTTGCTTTGTCTAAGTTTTGAATAGCTGCTTTCAGGTTTCACGTATTGACTTGATGAAGATCTCAGGCAAAATAACTACACAGTACAAAAATCTGTTGTTGTCCCAAAACAGAATCTGTGCTTCATGATGTTATTACATAAAGTCATTTACCTTGTCTCTGAAGAAACTTATTTTAGGTTAGTCCCTTTATGAAGTTAGTTCACACATGAAATAATAATGAGCTTCAAAAATCAGGAGCACCCTGTCGATATCCTCTGTGTGGAGCAAGTTGTCATCAACCGTGCTTTGTAAATTTGAGCAGTGCCGTCAAACTCTACAAAGGTATGTCTCTGCTGGTCCTTGGCCGGCCGCTTGTATCGGCCACAAAGGCAGACTGACTTCTCCAGTTCACCTTAAAAGACATGTGGTCGTCTTAGATTTCATGCACCAACAGAGCAGGCTTGTTTCAGATGATCACAGGCACTTTTACATGCCCATTCATGCTGGGAGGGAGTAAAAGCCCCCTCTCAGACGGGCCACACGCCTGGCATATGCTGCCCTGTTACTTGATAACCTGTTTTGAAAGCAGCACAATAGCCACTCCCGGTAAACGCCCTCTTTTCATAACTTTGGACGAAGAGATTATGGACCAGCTTATTGTTTCTGTCTAATAACTTCTAAACCTTTTGTATCATAAGTTTAACCACACCCTTCATTTTGGTGTTTTGATTATAACTAGTATCCACCAGATGTCAAATAGGTTCTGCTTTAGGTAGGATGCCTGAAAAGAAAGGATCAGAAAAGTTACAAAGTTAAGGCCAATCAAAAAAGGCACTGGATGGAAATTATGACTTTGCCTTTTCCTAAGATCTTTTGTATGTAATGTTGGTAAGGAGCATTTCAATGTGAAATAGTTGAACCCTCATACTCTCTGTTGACTTCAACTTGAGTTTGAATCAATGATTCTTCTTATATCATTCTGTGGTGAAATAATAAATACTTTATTTAAGGAAATATTTGGGGAGTTAAACAAAACGTCAAAAAAAACAACCCCTGTGGTTCCTCAACAGATTTTTTGATAGTTGTGTTGTTTATTTTTATGCCTTTCAGAATTTCTTTGATAAATATTTTAATATTATAACTTGTATTTACTGTGGAGTGTCTATAACTCAGTTTCATGTAGTAAACGCTTGTGCAAGATTTGCCAGCTATAGTCATATTGCTGATATAACTGGTTGTGATGTGTATGCTCACATGGACATCAGAAAAAAACAACTAATTTAAATAAAACATGTGTATGTATACTGACTGGATTAGGCTTGATATAGTAAATAAAATTGCGATTTGAATGAGACGGTTGGTTTGTGTCGATCCAGGCTTGTATGTAAACACTATTTCCGATAATGTTGTTATGATTTTGGCAAAATAACCTGACTGTGCTTGTTTTCTTTATGTCAACAAGACTTTAGTTGGAGAAACAAGTAGTCTGTATCATTTTTTCCTGTAGCTTAACCCTAAAAAGCAACACAATCTAAACTACTGTCAGACTCTGGCATGGGTCCGTTTATTTGTTGTTCACGTTTATTCCAGTCAGAAGGACAAACCTTCTGCAGCTGGTTTGTCAAGTCTGCTCATCAAAGTCTGAATAGAACATGGTGCATGGAAAAGCAGGTCATGGCTGAATTAATACATTTTGCCCATGGTTTGTCCAGGCAAATGATATACTTTAATTTTCCTTATCTAAAGATAATTCATTTTCTGAAAGGAGGCTAGAATCCACTGACAGTTGTTTGATGGAAAATTGGTCCACAATGCTGGGGATCATCAGCAACAGGCTCTTTAGGACTTCACAGTGGCAAACATTCACAAACTCTGGCCTGGGTAAATGAAGGGAAAGTAGGCTCTAGGATTAATAAGTCATAGATGATTGATGGATAAAAATCATCTTGGATGAACAAATTCTAAACTTTGCAGGACCATATTTCATGCCAGTTTGAAATCATGGTTAGATCTGCCATCTAACTTGTTAAGTAACACCTCATTAGACTCATAGACACAATGCTGTCTCATTTTTCTCTTCTTTTGAAAAGACTCTGAATTGTTGCTAATGCGTGCTGGCAGGACAATGCTGAGGCAAGAGCAGCAGCCTAGGAGTTCCTCTGCAGTCACCTATTTGTCAGTGGGGGAAAGGCAGCAAACAAAGGCTTCTCTGTGACTCTATTTGAATCCACCACATGTAGGGCCAATGGGTGACATATTTTTGGGGGTGCTCATTCATTAGAATGAGGATTAACCATCCCCAGCAACCCACCAGACCTATCGTCTTCTTTTCTGTTTGTCTTGGCAGCTGTGAAGCAGGGGCCATCCTTTCTGCCTTTCTTTTATTTTACTTTTGCTGTGGGGGTTGAATGTTTCTCGCTAAAGCGCCACGTGTTCTTAATTTCGGGGCTGTTTGAGTGGAAACTCTTGAAAGTCCCTGGATCAGTTCTGGCAGTGAGCTGCACACTCTCCTAATGATGTTTGCATTACAACTCAGTAGCCACCCAATTTTTCTGCTTTCCTCTTGTTATACCATTCTTTTGTTTATCTAACATTTATCTCTTGGCTTTTAGTTTGGGTAGATTCTGTATGTAATCAGTGTGAACAAAATCTGCCAACCATTGAAATCTTAACCGATGACTTAATCCACTGATGTAAATAGTTTTGAAATTGTTTCAATGTAACTAACAAGCTGATAGTACAAGATTATTTCCTTTCTTGATTAAAAGTGTTCCATTATTGTTCAACTAGATACAAGATCATCAAGTATGTGGCAGAGGGGGCTTGATTCATTTCCTTTCCTGTAACAGCAGCAGCTACTTTAACAATTGCCCTGCCAAACTAATTTCCTATCGAGTACTTTGTTGCACCACAGAGCTTTGTTAATAATCACCTTTTATCGTGCCAAGAGTGATGCCAACATATTCCAGAAACCGGCTAATGCAGACAATTCTGCTCCATTAGTTATCACTGCAGGATGTTGTTTTATGACATTAATTAAAAGGTCTACTTGTGAAAAGAACAGTTGCATTTATCACAAAGACCCACGGGGGGAGGATCCTAAATTGTACACTCATTACATGGACCCTAACCAGGACAGGACTAATGAGTCAAACAGCCCAGGTTTATGCAGGAGGAATTTCTTGGGGGATGCAATTCTGACCATTATACATCTTTAAATTTCTCTTTCTTTATGTTTGATAACAATGACAGGAACTTAAAGTTAAAATATATGAATTACATTTTTTTTGGTTGCTTGGTCACCCATTTTCAGTTCAGTCTTAATTTAGTGAGCCACTTTGCTTGACCCATACGTATAATATGTTTGTTTTTTATCATAATATCATCATATCTAGGATAAAGCCACCTGCATCAGCTATTATTAAGAAACACCCACTGCAGCTGGGGACACATTACGTAATTTTTTAAGCCTGGTTTAAAGCCAATTCAAAGGCACCAACCCCCTTTCCCACTGTGACCCTATAAGAATAAGGTTTTACAGAAGATGGATGGATTCAAATCACCTGATGGCTGATGTGAATTCCAAAAGTCTAAATTACGAAAATGTATTAAAAGTTGGTTTAATGGAGTATTAAAGAATACAGGTTATATGTCACAATACATGTAAAAAAGAAGTCTTATTTTGTGCATTTAAAATAAGTTTGTAGACTTTTGGAATTTGTTGTATATGCTATTGCATTATTGCTCTAGCCCACAATAAAGTTTAATATATTAGATTTTATATTAGTCTTGTATATCTTGACTCAAACACCAACAGCTCATGCAAGCCATTTTTATCTAAAACACAGCAGGGCTGGCCTAAAGAAACACTCCAAACTATACTTGTTTTGAGGTAGCTCTTAGATCCGCCACCAAGTTTGTGTCACGAAAACAAAAAAGAAGGGAAAGATGCTAAAGTGCAGGCAGTACAAGTTTTTAGAGTGTAGCAGGAATAAGAAAGCCCCAGAGTGAGGTTGTGGTGCAGTGTAAAAATGAAAAGTAAACAAGATTTTCTGACAGCTAAAGAGTCTCCTGGCATCAAATGTGCTCATGTTCTCAAGACGGAACCATTCTGAGTTACCAAGGGAGGTGTAGAGAGCCACAGGGCAAAGCAGACTGCAGCCTTAGTGTGTATGTATGTGTGTGTGCGTGCGTATATATGCAGGTGGATAGTTCTTTTTCTGTGTGTTAAGTCACTTAGCTAAATTTTGGGACAGAGCCAGAGCTGTGACTAGAGCTCGTATCTGAGCAAGGGACACATTAAAAGCAGCCACCAATTTACGTTATGAGCTACAGAGTTTCGATTCCTTTCTGCTTTGTCAATCATTCAGATTACCAATGCATAAGGGTTGGGTCAGATAAAGGAAACATTTGCATTAGAAAAAAAGGAAAGGTTGGACCCCTACATGAGCTTCCAAACAATATCTGCATGCATGTTAATAGTAAGACTAATTGAGTATTAATTATAATGTGAGCTTCAGAGAGGATAAAAATAAGTTTAGGAGAACGCTTAATGATCTGACTTGATGCAGTGTGAGGTCTTTTTCTGCTCACATCTTCTCACCAGTCTGCTTCCTTTTCCCCCCATCGATTCTCAGTGGCTTTGTTATTGAAAACCTAAGGATATAAACATCTAATGCTCCCAGGGGAGATTCTTTGTCCGGTTTGACTGGAGAAGGAGAGATAGATGCACCAGAAGCACATATTTGCAGAGCCGTGTTGGAGGTAATGAAAGAGCTTTCTAATTACCTTCCTTTCTAATTACCTTCCTGGTGTTGATTTCCAAAAAGAGAGTCCCGGTGATCAATCACGACACCTACTTCATTAGTTTTGCCTGAAGGAAGGTCCTCACATTGCTTCATTGCTAATCTACTACTACTCCTCACTCCTTTCCTTTTCAATCTAGTAAAAGTAGCTACAGCATTTTATTTTGTTTCATTATTTTTTGTCTGGGTCTTGGAGGTCAAGAAGATGCAAAGTAGAAAAAGCTATATATACACAGATAAATATTTCTTCTCATCATTCTAAGTTAAGATGAAGACAGTTTTTTGTTGTTTTTTACGCGTTAAAATGACTTGTCTCCTAAAAATGCGTAGGAGTTTTTCAAGTCTGCAGGAAACTATCCCCTTTAAACTATATAAAGAGCAGGGCCCAGGATGTCCAAATAAAGCAGAAGTTTTATTAATCCTAGCCAGTGTTGGTAATCAAGTGGATTCATAACAATATTGTTTGGCTAAAAGTAGGACGCTACATATGGTAAGGAAAAACACTAATGATATGAAAATGTGGCAATGGATGTGTGATGTATGAAGCACTGAAGGAAACAACTCAGCTTATCTCAAGTGGACATAGTATAATTAGACAGGAACTTTCATGTCTACACTAAGCCCCACTGAGGCCATCACACATCAATAAAATTGTGTTGGGCAATAAAAATATTATAAGATTTGATGGGGGAGCATAAATGCCATTAACAATGCTAAAGACATGCTTTGAAACTCATTAAGACAGACAGTACATTTGACCTATCAGGAAGTCTAGAGGATCAGCATTTTTTAAGCATTTAATAGAATGAAAAGGAGGTTTTACCAAGTGGTGTAAATCGGAAAGTAGAACATACTTGAAGCATGCTTTACAACACCTTGATATTATTAAAAATGGGTTTTGTCCAGTAATATATTGCAAGTGTATGATTTTTCTTCTTTGATAATAAAGAATTTCCCACAATGCCTAAGGGATCCTCAGCTTGTAATGAAACGGCTGATCTCTCAGAATTGTGAATTTCTAATACCAGAGTTTTTCTGGTTAGATTGTCTATTTGCTGTAGAAAAGCTATTTAAAGATTTTAACATTATAGTTAAAGATCAGTTTGATAGACTTTGTTCCAGCTGTGCTTAAAATGTGTATAAAATTTGTAGTAAGAAAACTTCTGGATCTGAGCACTGAAGATGCAGTTTGGCAATAAAAGAACAAACTAGCCGATCATATATTTGCTAATGCTCCACATTCATCCAGGCAGCGCAACTTTACATACGGTGGGTTATCAGCTAATGGGTAGCATTTTTATGTGACATCTGTTTTGGTCTAATGTCGCCAATAGACAATAGAATTGGTCATCAGTAAACAACGGCCTTCAGCTTCCAAACTAATACCAGTTTATTGCAACCTCAATCACAATTTCTCTGTTCTTCCATTTCTAGTAACAGAGATAAAAACTGTATTTCAAGTCACCGTGTCACAATTTCCGAAATGAATGGTATTTAGAATTATAAACTAAACTTGTATTTTCCTGTGAAATACCTACAAGCTCTATAAAAGTTGCTGTTTTATGCTCTTGGTTATTGCGAGGTGTTTAAAATGCAGCCCTTGACAAATAGAAAAACAAAGCTCTCTGCACCTGCTTCTTCCTCACTC
>JAVLVB010000359.1:387882-399140 GCA_032876305.1 Orestias chungarensis | reverse complement strand
TGTTCAGCAGAGTTTGCATATGTACAGAAAATATAAAACTAGTGTAAGATAAATAGTTAAGGTGCAGTTACAGTATTATACAGCATGTATAAAGTGCAGTGTGGCATGTAAACAACAGTAAACAGCAGTTTAGTTTTTGTTATTAATAAGTTTGATGGCATTTGGAAAGAAACTGTTACAGTGTCTGTTTGATTTTGTGATCGGGGTTCTGTAGCGCCTGCAAGAGGGTAGAAGGTTAAAGACTTTGTGACCAGGGTGTGAGGAGTCTGTGATAATATTTTCTGCCCGGTTTATGTTCGTTGATTTGTATAAGTCTTGGAGGGTGGGCAAAGGAGCATCGAATGCATCAAATGCTGTTGCTTCCTTTGTATTCTTGTATGATTCTTCCACTGTGTTCAGAAACCATTATTCAATGACAAAGGAGACACCAGTAAAGTTACTGTGTAGAAACCCCAGATGCACTATATCTTGTTTAGATGTTGAACACTAACTTGTCTGCAATGAGATTGAAACCAGCCTGCAAATACGGAGCAATGTTTGGGGTTTGCAGAATTTCAGATAGTATCCCCACAGACTGTTTTGCATTTTTCTTGTAAAATAGACAAATTCTCTGTGCAAATAAGGGAAAAAAATGCAAATGTGCCTAAAATTAAATTATATGTTCACTTGGTGGCCAAATGAAAAGTTATTTTTATGTATTCTTAGTGATTAACAGGATGGTTTACCTGTATTTCCATGTTCATGAACTTGTTGTAGTGCCTATGATGCTCCAGAGCACTGAACAATGAGTTCCAGTGTGTAGAGCAAGGATCAATGCCATGAATACTAAGTATCTACTTTGATCAGAACCTGCTTGGTAGAATATCTGGGAGACCCTTAGTATTATTTTTTGTAGCCTGTAAAATGGTCTTCAGAAAGTCATAATTATGTGGTCGAGACATGAAACATGTAGAGTTTGGGATAAAAGGTCGTGCTGCTGATTTGTATGCTTTTGTCATGAGAGCTGCATTTTCTGTGTTTAACATAAATACATTCACTTGACCACAGAGACGTACTCAGTAGAATGTTTAGACTCCTGTTAGAAGACAATGTGCTGCCTGGCGGGCGAGGATCCTCCAGAATCCTCCTTCCTCAGGGTGCAGTGAGGTTTAGCTCGCTGCTACCTTCCACATGTTAGATTTAATTGAATAGAAAGGTAAATACTTCCTTGCAAATCTGCTTCTTTGCTTCTTGTATTTACTTGAAACTAATGAAATATTTGCTTAGACCCCCCCAATGACTACAGATTCCCTCGGAAATCTTCACACAGAAGGTGTTTTTTTGTCAGCAATGACATTTTATCAACGTTTTAATTTTCTAACACTTTCTTTTCAAGCAGTTTGTTTTTAAGCTTAGCTCCTTTACCAGAGAACTTGGAGCTTAAAGATTTTGCACACATGTTTGGAGGACTGTGTACTTCCGCAGAGAGACCTCAGAGTTTGTTCCAGGAATTTGATGAAGCCACTTTTCCAGTGTGTTGACCAAAGCCCTGAGTTCTCAGATGACCACTGGCACCACCTTCCAGCTCTTCTGTATTTCCTCCTTTAGCGCTTGGCACTCCTGTTCTTTTGATCTTGATGTGGCTGTAATGTGATATACAACTGAACTTGTGCTTATTTTACCGACCACCACAATGTCCGGCTGCTTGGTCATCACCTGTTTGTCATTTTGGATGTTGGAGTTCCACAGGAGTTTTATGGTGAGGTTATTATATACATGTCCACAAACTGCACAGAAAGCACAGGAGGCCTTCTTTGCTGTGGGTTGTATACTTTAGTTTGGCTTATCTGAGGAGTTGAAGTTACCATCAAACTGTTTACAGTGAAGGAAACTATACTGTCCATATATACACAGAACTATTTATGTGTGTGCGTGAGTATGTGCATATGGAGGGTGGGTTGGTGAGGGGGGTAGAAGTTTCTACTGGATACATTTTCTTTTCAAAACCAAATTTGTCTCCGATTTCTCTTCCCCCGTTTTTCCCTCTTTTTTCTTCCTCTCTGTCCCTTACGAACCTCCAGCCGTCCCGTAACCAAAATAGAGCATTTCGCATCATTTGAAACATAATACTCTCTGCTCCACCCCCCAGCATTTAGAGAGAACTCGGAACACTAAGATCCTTTGTACTCTGTGTGTGTTTCCCTCCCTCATGGCACCAGTCAGCCCCAAACTACCCCTCCATACTGTCATAATGCCCCTGTCAATCACACCACAGTCTAAACCAAAAAAACACATCAGCATTTTCAAAGCCCAAGGTTTTTCCTGCACATTCCCTAAAACACATGCATCACATCTCTAACACTTCCCTTATAAGTTCAATCAAAGTAAATGTTTCTATAAACAAATTAGTATGTGATACTGAACCTAACAGTCACAATAAAGCAGCTGCCGTCTCCATCCAGATGTTTAGTAACATATACGTACAAGTGACTCATGTTCTCAGGAGAATGAATGCAATCCACCTTAGTATCGTTTTTATTGACTTATGTGGTATTTCAAACAGATTCACTCATAAAAGCACTTCAGTTTTTTTTTTTTTTCAATTAAGAGTTGGCTGCACACATGTCATGGTGGATGAGGGATGCTCGCAGTAACACGAGTTATGTATAGCCACGGCTTCACATAAAGATGTTATGGTTTTCTTATAGTAAATAAGGAATTAAGAAAAGAAAGTCCTCTTCATATGTAAAAATACCAACTTTTCTCTTTTTTCTTTTTTTACAAAGACAAAAATAATAAATACAAAATAATCCAATTAAAACATGAACAAAACCCAAAGAACACATAAAAATATTTAAAACAAACAAAATAACTACAAAACTGATAAGAAAGCGCATGCACGCATATCAGCTTCTTAAGCTGCTTCTTCAGACTCTTTAGACCATAAGTAAACAGAGGAAACTTTTTTCTGCAAAACACAAACGTGCAAATCTAAAATCAAATAATACTAACATTTTATATTGTACATTTTGTTTTGTTTTCATTTTATTGTTTGATTTTGTTTGCTTGATTAGACTTGATGCCCATGTGCATTAATAACAACAGGGAGAGTAAGTCAGGGAATGCAGGCAGTGAAACAAAATCCAGCAAAACAAAACAAGTAAACCAGTGAGCTTACATACTAAGGCAGTAGTGATTCAAGAAAAAAGGAACCAGATGAATCAATCAGAGGTGACGAGTAACAACAGCGGCAGAATAAAAGCACGGTACCTGAGGCAGAGAGAACAAGAGAGAGTCAGTCTGAGAGTTGAAGGAACTCCAAATCGAGTCCAGGGAGTCCAAGTCCAAGACTGGAACTCTAAAATGAATGAACACACATTAAAACTCAAAAAAATATATAAAAAGATGCATGAAATTAATATGACAAAACAAAATGAGCATAAATAAATAACAAAATGCTATAAACACAACAACCTGTGGATATTCTTGAATGGTTTTTATTTAAGGAGAAGATTGATTTCCTCCAAAAATACTGACATAATTCAAATATGTAATTTGCTTCAACTGCTGTTATACAAATCCAAATATCAAAAAGAATCAAGAATCAGTTTATATATATAGCGCCAATTACAACAGATGTCGTCTCGAGGCACTCTACAAAAAAAAAAAAATTTAATAAAAGATACATCATAAACAAATCAATCAAAAGAAAAAGAGATGAATGTAAAAATGTGTTTTTTCCTGCAGGCAAGTTTAAAACCACAGTTGAAGTTCTCTCTTCAGTTTGCTCAATGTGTGATAAATCTATTGTTTTGTTGTACTGTAGGTCATGTTTGGCCTAAACTTTTACCAATGAGTTTCCCTAATACTGTATGATTGTTTACTTTAATCTGTAGCTCATGGTAACTCATGATTAAAGTATCTGCATTCAAAGTTAGGACCATAGCCGGGGATATTTATTGGTTATAAAAAGTGTTACAGTACACACATAGACAACAACAATACCTGTTCCAGTCATTGCACATTTATTCAATCTACAATCACTCTTTACACGGCTGTACCAGGACAGCACAGGGCATGAATTCATTCATTTTGGGAAAGTTGCCATTGTTTTATTTGTCATCATCTTTTTTCATTTTTATTTCTATTATTCTGCACCTGTTCCTTCTCTGAGCTCTCTGTGTTTTTTCAAGCTTAGCCAGATATACTTTTCTGTCTTTTCGTATCCAGGAGAGACTGTTTCCTGCCACAGCCTTAAATCCTCACATTAAAAACCCTCATGGAAAAAAGAGAGAGTACAATTTAAAGTTCGTGATTTTTATGTCACATTCAGCAGAAAAACCATAGTAGACCTAAAACCCAGGGGATCTCCATACACCAGACATGAAAAGTTAGCAGAAGGTTTCAAGTAAAAAGCACTGTGGAGAAAGTAAAGAGGAGGGAGGAGGGCAGCAGCAGGAAGAGCTCTGGCTCCTCTGAAGCTCTCAAATTGCAGCTGTTTTTGGCTTTCTAAAAAAACCACCAGAGGACTGGGGACTGCAGCTAGTCAAATATTGTTTTAAATGATGCAAGGAACATGGAATTCAGAAGAGTAACAGCTTAGCTCTGGAGAGTTAGAGGCTGAGACAAGAAAGGCAGGAGAGAAGGGATAGTCTCACTAATTCACTTAAATGCATACAGGCGTATACCACCATATACATACATATATATATATATATATATATATATATATATATATATATATATGTTCATATACATATATATATACATATATATATATGTGCTGTTAAGCTCCTCGTTAGAGAACAGCAACATGTGCAAAAAGTAGTGAGACATTTAACAGTTGGACAGGTGCATTCAAAAGCTCAGAGAAGGTCACATTAAGATCACCTGATAAGGTTTGAATTCATTTTGGGCTCATCCTGAAATTCAACCCGACAGCCAAATATCCCTAACTTTTAAAATGAATTAAAAGAGTCGATGGACTGACCTGTAGGTAATTTAAGGCTCTCATTGCAACCAAAAAAGCTTTAATCTAATATTGGGACATTTTTGGGCCCACATACATGTAACTATATTAAACTGGTGCTTTTCTTTTTTTTGTGTTCATTATATTATTAGAACATTTATTTTCAACATGGTTAATTTTTTTTGTTTAATTGTTGTTCTGGAAAGAACAGATACTTTCCCACAGTATTTCTGTTGTTTTCAGCAGCATTCTAGAAGTATATCCAATAACTTCAAAAAAAGACATTTTTCTCTCTGTAGACTTTAGAATTACCACAGAAAAAAAACTGTCAAATAAGTTTCAATGAAGCTGTTAAAGGTCAATTGTCTGTTCATAACATTAATTATATGTTGCTTCTGTGAATTATAACATTCGTCAGGATTTAAATGATAAAATCTAATTTGAGTGAGAGTGATTAATTTCTTTGTCCTAATTAATTCCCAGGCTGCCATACAAATGGGATGGAACCACAAAGCAACATGAGGTCAGAGCCTGCAGCCAAGTTCCCACCACCACAGACCCAGTGTGTCAGTGTGCGGGGGGGGTGTTGGGACAGCAGAACGTGTGGGCTTTGGTGAGACAGACGGTAGCTGGGGAGAGCCTGACAGATGCCCTTTTCACCAGCGAGCGCAGGCTGGCTGCCACAGGTCAAAGTGTCGGTCAAAGGTCTCCAAGCCTGCTGTATGCATGGGGGGGGTGGGGGGCGATGATGGAGGAGAAACCATCATCAAATATTAACAGAAGGAAGGCTCATAATGCTAATCAGTGTTTTAATCTGGAACTAGTCAAAGTCAAGTCAAGTCAAAGTTGCTTTATTGTCAAAACTGCAATATGTACAGGACATACAGAGGATTGAAATTGCGTTACTCTCTGACCCATGGTGCAACATTAAACATTAATTAGCAATAAACCTAGAATAAACATTAAGTTCAGTATGGGTTTTCTGTAAACCATTAAGTTTCAAGTAGATTAACGACTTAAAACAAATACAGTAATACCTGAGGAAGTGTTTAACATCCACACATAAAAGATAGGCAATAGGAGATCCATTATACTTCCTTTGAAGTACATTAGAATATGATCATTATACTTTATGCACAGACTCATCACCTGCTCCGTTGTAAAGCTGTTTCTGGCCATGTCCCATCTAAACCTTTATGCTTTATACACCTGGAAATAGCTCTGAGAGGATGTACAAGTGTACATCTTTAAGCATGACTCAGTTGTTGTAATTTTGTGGAGTGAGATACAAACATGTCACTGGTCTCGCTTGTGCTGAATGACAAATCATCAGTACAACACACAAGACATTTTGCAGATTTCCAATTAAGGACAGAACTTTCCTTTAAGTGCCTAAATTCCTAAAATGAGCTCACAAGTCTTACAGCAAGGAAAGGCAATATTTTTGAGGCGACTCATTTAGTTTTTTTCTTAGGTCTCTGACTGTTTCTGAAAAGCTTAGACACCAAAACAGAGGCACAAAAGTGTGTGAAAATCTGCATTCACAGAATTTCTTTTTTACAAAAAAAAAAAAAATTTTTTTTTTAAAATGTGAACATTATATCTGACATTCAAAATCAGAATTACTTTTAATTGTTCATTGCTAAGCAGCTCAGGCAAGTCATTTTCAGCTTGATTTTATTTGGTTTAATTCAGTGATAATACACTGCATCTGAGATGTTCCACATATTTTTTTAATGAACATCTCTGATTAGTCTTGAAGATAATACAAGAATATTATTTGGTGTGTTTTGTTTAATGTCTTGATCCACAGAGGAAATGATTCCATGTTTTTTATAGTAGATATTTTATTAGGATGCAGATAACAAATGCTAAGGATGGAACAAACGTGTTGCTGTTTACTAAATTCTTTCAGTGTTGGACATAGAGGTCACCCATAACTAGGTGAAATTCTTCAGTTATCAGCCTTTCCTTGTTATTTAGTCATCTGCTCTGCTCAGCTCTGCTAATTACTTGGACTCTTCCACCTGTGCATTGCCAGACAGCTGTTAATCAGCTTCATTCCTTCTATGGGTTAAAATTGCTTTTTATACAGCTCTCTGGCAGGCAGACAACCCCAGATTACTGAAGGTCTATAGTAAGTGTTGTTTTATGCCCAAGTTTTGTCTTATTTGTTTCCTGACTCCCTTTTGCCTTTTTGCCCCAAAGATCTGTAAGCCGGAGTCAGCCTGAATCTGCTGTCATGTGCTTATGAGGCCAGATTAGTCTCAAAAAGAATGAACTCACACAGTGTTTTTCCACAAAGGCCCATCTTCTGTTTCATAAATGCACACACTCCGGTTCACAAATATATTTTTTAAGCAAACTTGTAATATAAATTTCGGAAATATACACATTCTGGTTCACAAATATAACGTTTACTTCCACTTGTAATCTAAATTCACAGGTCACACGAATCGCTGATGTGGATTAGAAACCCATTTCTCTTTTGTGAAACTCGCTGCACTCATTTCTTTTTACCGACTAAAATGGCTAAAGGGCGATTCCACTCAAATTTCACTAACTTCGGCACATTTAATCTTCTCTAGATAAAAAAACAACAAAACACAAACACTTCAAACCTGGACTGGATTATTCTAAAGAGATTGCAGAATATTTAAATCCAGGTCTGTGATCTGTGAAACCTTTCTCTGATTTGTGAAACATGTGAAACACTGAAGCTGCTCCAGCGCCAAAACTACAAAACATCCACACTTCAAAATTAGACTGGATTCTTTTATTAGATTAAAAACTATTTCATAAAGATCCACATTTTTACATTCTAATCAAGATTATATAAAAGCTTTTCCTTTATTTCTGAATATTATTTATTACTTTGCTCTCTTTTATTGTCCAAGCATGCATGAAATGTTCTGCTGTCACTACCTGTTCATCCAGGAGGAGTGAGTGCTGCTAGTAAATGACTGGCTGGGTGTCCGTGGAAAGAAACTTTTTAAACTACTAATTGAGGATATTAACTGAGCTTTCTGTAATGTTCTATAACTTGGAACAGTTGAAATGTACAATTGAATTGAAATTAGTTCTGTAAAGTGCCTGCAGGCTAAATCTTCTACAGATATGTGGTGGAGAGCGTCTTGTGCTCCAGCATCAACGTGTGGCATGGAAGCTGCTCTGCAGAGGGTGGTGAAGGCTGCACAGAGAACTGTTGGAGTCAGCCTCCCCAGCACCACAGACATTTACACCTCCAGATGCAGGAAGAGGGCCTCCTGCATCAGGAAGGACCCCACACACCCAGCACACTCACTTTTTGTTCCGCTCCCCTCAGGCAGGAGGCTGCGGAGCATCAAGTGTAAAACAACCAGACTGAGAAACAGCTTCTTTCCGGAAGCTGTGAGACTCTCAAACACACGCAAGGACAATTACAAATGAAAAACTCTTTCTCATTTAACCGGCACTGTTCACTTTAACATCACACTTCAAAATGCCACTTTAAAATGTCACTGTAATGGTTCACTTTAATGTTTCACTTTAAAATGTCCCTTTAAAATGTAAATTAACATGTCACTTGCACTCCGAATTTTGATTGCTGCTATGTCCGAAGTACTATATTGTAGATTCCGTGTCCATATTGTATATTCTGTGGAGTCAAATCATATTTCTCGTATAGTTCTTTATAATTTATAATGTATTATATATTTGCGTTCCGATCCTCAATGCTGCTATGTCCGAAGTCCCATATTGTAGATTCTGTGTCCATATGTAGATTCTGTGTAGCTCAAATCCTATTTCTCACATAGTTATTATATTCTTATATTTTATTACAGTATTTAAAATTGCTATCCGGGTGTAAACGGGACCGGGGGATTAGAATTTCGTCCCACCTCATGTACCACATGTGATGTGATGACAAATAAAGATTCCTTGATTCCTTGATTCCTTGATCTGTTTTTATTATACAAAAGTGCTTTTTGAATTTAATTGAATAATTTATAGATTATTTTATTACTGTTAATTAGGTCATTGAATGTGGTTTACAATTAGATTTTCAACAAACATCTTTTCTGAATAAAGCATTGCGTTTGTGTATTATTTGTTCAAGTACATACTTCTTTAGTTAATGTTGAAGTTTAGTACAAAGCTATTCTAGTAACGTACCTCTGAAAGTATCACATTCAGCTTGTATTTAATTTTGTAGAAAGAGACCATGACTTCGGCAGACAGGTTTTTGTAGCTGTGAAGCAGGTCTGACAGGTACTTCATCATTTTTTCCAATTGCTGATTGTCATCAAAAATGATTGGAACCCACTTGTCTTGAGAACTGAAATGTGGCATCACTGTACCAGACAGAATGTCCTGTAAAATTAAGAGCTGGAGCAGCTTCAGTGTGATGCAGAACCTAAAAAAGTGCTACAACTGTGCCTTTATTGAAGTTTCACAAACCTGGATTAAAATATTTTGCAATCTCTTTAGAACAATCCAGCCTAGGTTTATGTGTTTATGTGTTGTAGTTCATCTACAGAAGATTAAATGTGCCGAAGTTATTGAAATTTAAGCGGAATCGCCCTTTAGCCAACTTCAGCTTGGTGCGTTTTCCGGTGTCACCTGTACTGAGCATGCGCATAACTCTGCAATTGTCTGTAAAATGTAATGAGCTATTAGATTGGCCTGTGTGGATTTGATTGATAGATTCATCAGCCAATGGTGACGTTTGTTGACCTCAGATGAGTCTCAAAATTCACCGCAGCGGATTCTCTCACGAATGCAGCGAGTTTCACAAATAAGAAACAGGTTTCTGATCCACATTGACCTGTGGATTTAGATTACAAGTGGAAGTAAACGTTATATTTGTGAACCAGAATGTGTGCATTTGTGAAACAAGTCGTGTACATTTCCGAATTAATATTACAAGTTTGCATAAAAAAAATATTAGTGAAACGGAACATGTGATTTCTGAATCTGAAATACAACTGTGAACCAGAGCATGTGCATTTGTGGAAAACACTGCGTGAGTTCATTCTTTTTGAGAATAATCTGGCCTCATATGTGCTCAACTTTGTTCTGTGCTCTGACGCTGTTCTATGTCTGATTCTTCTGTCCAACTCAGCCTCCGTGTCTTTGTTGAATAGGATCCTGTCGTCTTCAGAGGATCTCCCCTCACAGCCACATCCACCAACGGTTTCATCACAGAGGAGCCCGTCACAAAAACTATATATAAACTATAAAAAACAGCTTTTGGGTGATAGGCTGTAAATAAAATAAAAAATTAAATATATAAACTGAACACATACAGGATTTTCTGTACTTCAAATTAAACAATACACTGTCATAAGCCAGATCATGCAATGTAACATAATTTTCATATGTCAAAATTATCTTGAAATTGATGTTCTGGACCACTCAGAATAAAAGAATAAAAGGTTCCCAGGAAAAGGAATACTGGTCAATTTTGACTCACTCATGAGAGCAGGTGGTAGTTTTCAAAACTACATTTTAAAAATGTACAAAGAGTGAGTTATTAAGTGATATTACTAATTTATTAAATTAGCATAACTGGTTTTCTAGAGTGTAAAATATTAGCTGACAAACATGCTGCTAGAAAGTTGTTTCAGTGCTGACCTATTTATGTACCTAAGTCTTGATAAGCAACAGCATAGCTGCAAAATTATGGTCTTCTAGGAGCTGTGTTTAAAACAAAACCATTTTCTAAATGAAGAGAGGAATGTTTAGCCCTAAGTCCTCTAACAGGAAACAGAGATGCTTTCCCTGTGTATGATGTACCAGAACGAGACCTTATGGCATACTTTGCAGAGCATGCCTGCAGTCACATTCACAAAGACCTGGATGTTGGGAGGGGTAAATAATGTGTCCTATTTTTAGAGGACTGCTCCAATTTGTGCTTTGCTCCTCTGAACCCAAACAGACAGAGAGCTAATCAGTGCTGCCTCCCCACAGCCACAGAGAGCAGAGATCCACAGCCTGCATTCTTCTGTGAAAACAAGATACCTAAAAACTCTGGAGATTAGAGAGATGACGCACAGATTAGAATTTTCATTCCAAAACTGTCTTTTCTAGATGTTATAGGTTTTGGGGTTATATTGTATTCAGGAACCACATTTTTATTATATGATATATTCACTATATATATATATATATATATATATATATATATATATATATATATATATATATATATATATATATATATATATATATATATATATATATATATATATATATATATATATATATATATATATATATATATATATATATATATATATATATATATATATATATAAATATATAAAAC
>JAVLVB010000359.1:370469-382039 GCA_032876305.1 Orestias chungarensis | reverse complement strand
GTGTGTGTGTGTGTGTGTGTGTGTGTGTGTGTGTGTGTGTGTGTGTGTGTGTGTGTGTGTGTGTGTGTGTGTGTGTGTGTGTGTGTGTGTGTGCGTGTGTGTGTACTGAGGCGCCTAAACTAAACTCGTGTCTGGTCAGAGGACAGAATAAAAACAGCACTGGTGCAGCGAGTGGTGCTCACATGCCTTTCATTATTCTTTGTCTGCTTGACTTACAAAGAAAAAAACTAAGAACAGAAAGCAGAGAAATAATATGGTTGTGATCTGGTCTCCAAAGAATATAAAGTAAATATTTAAGAGCTGAAATTATTTTTCCACATTTGAGCTTAATACCTCAAGCATTTTGGTTTTCTTCTCAGCTCTCGACAACATGGTCTATAAAAAATTCTTTGCTCGAAAAACATACCAGTCCTTGCCACATAACAATCATTTTCTATAGTAAAAATCAAAAATCTTCTCTTTGACTAATGTTTTACTAGTAGCATATAGTTTTTGATTGTGCTGGAGGTTCCTTCTAGCTAAAAGTTTTTTTGTTTTTTGCACTGTTGCTTCATGCATGCTGGGTCATGATGGGTCGCTGTAAATTCAACAATACAACATAGGTGATTGTCTATCTCTGCATGCCAGTCCATGATGAGTGAATGCTTCAAGTCATTCCTTTGATAGAAAAATCTTTTAACTCATTTGAATAATGAACTGAATTTAATTCACCTTTTGATAACAGAGATTAATTGTGAAGTAATTACAATGTATGTTTGATTAGTTTGAAGAAAATATTCTTGTACAATCCTTTGCAGTGTGTTGTGAACTGTCTACAAGTAAATAAACTGAATTTAATTATATTTATAAAAATCAAGAAGAATCGAGGAATCAGTTTATTTATATAGCGCCAATTTAAAACAGATGTCGTCTCGAGGCACTTTACTAGAAAATCAATTAAAATTATAGATACATTATTACAAATCATTTTAAAACGTTTCAATCCAAAGAACCCCAGCAGATTAATGGAGTCATTGACTTGCGAGCATTCACTCCTCTGGAATCAGCAGACCAAAACATTTGCTTGTGTTGTCGTTGACTTTACATCACTCCTTCATAGTAAAAAAAAAAGTTTATAGCAGCAGTTGAAGAATTTGGCTGGCAGCATCTCAGCCCATGTTCTCCTCCAAGCTAACAGAACGCCAAACCAAGTGTGGCTACAATGAAGACAAGAACATTAAGAGAGATCGAAAGGTTAACAAGGTTACTTTAATAAAACAATTACATTTACCAACAATGCTCTGCACTGATTATGGTTGTTTTCATTTTACACTATACATAAAACAATAAAACAAGTAGGAACAGGCCAATCCTAAAGATAATTCCTCAGACAACTTTAGGTCATAACAGATCAACAAGATTCTTAGAAATTATTCACTTGAAAAATTCAAAAGCACTGACATCAGTTTCATGTACACAATTCAATACTGCTAGTCTCCAACCATCCATTCATCTGCTTGTTTTTGAAAAATCTGTGTTTCAAAAGTTAGATGGCTTTTTTCTAATAGCCGATCACTTTGATTTATTTTAGTCAAGTTTCCATAGGCCCCACATTACTTAAACTGGCCTCAACGTGTTCAATGTCAATCAAATATACAGTAAAGAGAAGTGGGCCTATTAAATCACAGCAACCTTAGAAGATCGTGGTACTAAAAGTTAGTAATCAATGGGAACACTCCTTGAAATAAATTCCGCTTTTCGCAAACAGCACTTGTCTTTAAAAGCATTTTTGCTTAAAGTCGCTCTAAAGAAAGTCTGGACTTTCTACATTTTACTGACTTTGACACTGATTTCATTTTTTGGGTGTATAAAGGAATAGAATAGAATGCTTTTTATTGTCATTATACACATTGCACAATGAGATTGGAAGATCACTCCTTACAGTTTATGTTTATGCATTTAGAAGAAGTTTTTATCCAAAGCAACTTACAAAGTAGGCAGTAGCGTGAAGGGTCTTGCCTAAGGACCCACACTGAATGCTGTTGGTGTAGCCACCAGTGTGAAAGTCAGTGACTTTCCAATTGAGCTATCCAGCCGCCACAATGCAGTGCAAAAAAATATCTACAAAAAAAAATATAGAAATAAACGAAATTGAATGATCTGCAGAAAAATGAACAATGTATAAGAATATGAAGTATGCACAGAAAATAAAACTATCTAGATAATTAGACAGCGGTGGTGATATGGCGCTTGTAAATAAATATATTATAATGCTATAATGACATTGTATTGCACAGAGGTGAGGGTATTGCACATATAGAGTCCAGTTTAGTTTAGAGTGGTGACTGCTTTGGCAAAGAAGCTGTTTTTGAGTATGTTTGTCCTGGCCTTGATGCACCTGTAGCCTGCCAGAGGGTAGCAAGTCAAACATTTCAAAGCCAGGGTGTGAGCTTTCTTTTCTGATGTTTCTCGGTCTGCTGATGCAGCGGGAGATGTAGATGTCTGTCAGGTTGGGGAGAGGGCAGCCGATGAATTTTTATACCTTGTACCTCTCCAAATATCTCAGAGGGACTACTGACTAAGAACAGTAAGTGCCTGCTTATTTAATTCTGTGCTTATTTACCAACTAAATTGTACATGTGGATCTCCTGTTCTGACTGAAACTCTCACCTGAAAGCCATTCAGGAAGTGAGAGCTAGGTCAATCAAGGATCCATTGTCTAGGGAAGTGTTTCTGACCATTCTCCTCAGGCCTTGGTTTCTATCTTCCTCCCAGGGGGTGGTCCTAGCCGAATCGATCAATCACACAAAACAGCTACATTTGCTTGTGCATGACAAAATAGGTGAATAAACTGAAGCATCAGCAAAGTGTCAGCCTTTGTGTTCAGCCTTTCTCGTGTGAAAACGTTCTCGGGTAAAGACATGCATGTCCACCGAACGGGGCCACAGATCAGGGTCTACCTTCTCTATTTGCAATTTGTCACAATCCTATCTCTGTTATTTCTGGCACCAGCAGGCGGTTCTACTTTCACAAACATAACCTCAGAAATCTCTGCTCGCTAAATCACACATCCTCATCCAAAACCAATAAATTCTCTGTAGGTCTATGGAACTGTCAGTCAGTGGTGAACAAGGCAGACTTCATTTCTGCCTATGCAAACCATCTCTCACTGGACATCCTTGCCCTCACAGAAATTTGGATCAAACAGAAAACAGCACCACACTGACTGCACTCTCCACCAACTACACATTCTCTCACACACCATGGCCTGGCAAAAGAGGACGTGGTATGCCCCTCTTTTGCCACTGATATCCAATAAATGGAAATATACCCATTTCAGCTCACAGCCTCGTTCAACTCCTTTGAATACCACGCCGCCCTGACGACAGCACCTGTTAAAATGTGTGTGGTTGTTGTATATCGTCCTCCAGGTCAATTAGGCACTTCCTTCAAGATCTAGACTCCCTGCTCTCCTCCATTTCCAAGCATGACTGTCCTCTGCTTGTCTTGGTGATATGAACATTAACTTTAACACTCAAGACGCCGCAGATTTCTTCTCGCTAACTCCAGTGGATAAGCAGTGGATTGATCTTGTTTTAGCAGATGCTACATGGCCAACTCACTAAAGGTTTCTCCTCTACACCTCTCAGACCACTACTCTATTCAGCTTGTTGTTTGGTTCCATCAACTACCCACTGCACACCCTCCCACTGTATCATTTCGACACAATCTCCTCAACTTATCTCCTGTCCACTTCTCTGCACTTGTAACCTCTGCTCTTCCACCCCGTAGCACTTTCTCATCTCTCGAGGTAAATGATGCCACAGAGTCCCTCTGCTCAACACTGAGTTCCTGCTTAGACCACTTGTGAAAGCAGCCACTCACGTGATCAATGATTCACTATCTACCAGATCATTCCCACTGCCTTCAAACAAGCCAGGTAAGTCCCTTACTCAAAAAACCCTCCCTAGCCCCCACCCAAGTGGAGAACTACCAACTGGTCTCCCTCCTCCATTTCCTGTCTGAAGTCATCGAAAAAGCTGTCTCAAAGCGGTTGAACAATTTCCTCTCTCAACATGACCTCCTTGATTCTTGATTCAACTAAAGTTGTAAGAAACCTGGGCGTCATGATCGATGATCAGCTGACCTTTGCGGATCAGGTTGCCTCTGTCGTTTGATAGTGTCGCTTCTGTCTTTCAACATCAAGAAGATTAGAGCATATGTAACTCAACATGCGACACAGCTCCTAATTCAGACCTTAGTCAGTTCCCGCATTGACTTCTGCAACGCCCTCCTAACAGGTCTTTCAGCCTGTGCTGTGAGACCACTACAGATGATCCAGAATGCTGCTGCTCCCTTTGTTGTTCAACCAGGCAAAGCGATCGCATGTCACACCACTTTTCACTGAACTCTATTGGCTTCCCTTAGCTGCACGCATCAAATTAAAATCACTAATGCTGTTATACAGAGTGTTTGATGGATCAGCACCCATCTACCTCAACACCCTCTTAAAGCCTTACGTCACTGCCCGCCAGCAACGTTCCTCCAAGGACCACCAACTAACGCGACCAACGGCCCGTGCATGTCAATCTAAACTCTTCTCATTTACGGTTCCACTCTAGAACGACCTTACACATTAGAGCATCAGATTCTCTTTCTACCTTCAAGAAATCCTTGAAGACCCAGATATTCCGAGAGTATCGCTTGCCCTGAAAGATCTAAATGCACTTATAACCCCCCCCCCCCCCCTCTGATATTATTTAGCACTCAATTTATGGTACTTGGGCATTTTGTGTTTACCTAAATGCTGTAAATGAGTGTCACCATTAATGTTAAATCTTTTCCTAGCATATTGCAGGTAACTGAGTACATGGCGTTGTAGTTCAAAGTTAAACCCTCTTGTTGTAATTCGCTTTGGATGAAAGTGTCTGCTAAATGCATAAATGTAAATGTAAATGATGGGAGAGATGGTCGGACTGGCCGAGGTGGGGAAGGGGTTTAGCTCTGTAACCGTACTTGATGTTAGAGTAAACATGGTCAAGTGTGTTTTCCCCTCTAGTAGAACACTTGACATGTTGGTGGAATTGCGGAAGTACAGTCTTAAGGTTGGCCGTGTTTAAGTCTCCTGCAATAATACGAACACCATTGGGATGGGCCCGCTGCTGTTTGTTGATGGTATTCAACAGAACAGAGAGCGCTATGCTAACATTAGCATCGGGTGATATATATACACAGCAGTGACGATCACTGTTAGCTCTCTTTGCAGAAAAAAAATGCCGACATCATCATGGTTTTAACGTCGATGTAAGCTCTAGCAAGGTTTTGCTTTTAATGACACAGCAAAGATTTTATCAGCTCATGAAAATGGTAGATTACTAATAAATGTAAGAAAGGTACATACGAGCTACCACTATGTTAACAGCTAGCTTGTGCTACAGATCAACATTCTCTCGGGAATTTTATCCACCTTCTTTCTATCTTGGATTTTTTTTAAACTGTTGCAGAATTTTCCTTACAATACTTTCTTTAAGCCCATAAAACAGAGGAGTGATAAGATCACGCAAGAGTCTTCTTCTCGAGAACTGAGGAAACTCCATCTGCTGGTGATAATAGTGAATACTACTAAGAAACATTTCTAACTGATGGCAAAAAAATGATAATCAGAAAATTTCAAGTGAAAAGTTTGTATTTGTAGGAATCATTTAAAAATGTATTTTGAATCAGCAACCTGTTTTGATGAGTGCATTTAATAACATTCCTGTAATATTACACTAAGCTTGGACACAGGCCAGTTCTTGGGCATCCAAGTGTTATGTCTGACTCGGCTCCAACAGTCTCCGACGCCAAACTGCAAGATCTCAGACTAATCCTTCTGAATATGTGTGTGTGCGTGTGTGTGTGTGTGCGTGTGTGTGTGTGTGTGTGTGTGTGTGTGTGTGTGTGTGTGTGTGACAGAGCCAGAGATGTCTGGCTTTAATCCCTTTCAAACAGGAAATCTAGCATGTGTTGCAGTAATGCTCTGTCTTATATTCATGTCTTTCTCCACATGAGGCGTACAGTTTTGGAAGAGGCCGAATGCTTATCTCTAAACATTTTTAACATTAATATGACAGATCTGTGTGTGAGTAACTACAAGTGCACTGACCAGACAATCAAAAGTATTGTAGAGATGCATGAAAGAAGAGACAAATTTATATACAAGAAAAAAAAAATTACATTTTGCAGTGTTCACTTTGGTTAACCTTCAGAAGTATGCCTTTATAGTCCACCACATCGTTTTTGTTTGATCTGCTCTTGTCCAGTTCGGGTGAGTTTGTGTGAAATGTAGCCTCATCAGCATACCTACTTTGTAATACGCAGGTATTTAGAGCTACTGTTTCAGTCAGTCACTTTGAAACATACAGCAAATCTCCTCCAAAAGTAACACAACATTTATTGCCATTCTCTATAGAACCTGGCAGAAGGTTTTGTTTGAAAATCAAATGTGTTGACAGTGGTGCAGACCTAAAAATGTATCAAGGAAGTAACGCTATAAAAACTGTCCTCAGCGGGGCGCAGTGGAATCAAATTCCAATTTTATCCAATTGGCATCTAAAGTGGTTGACAAAGA
Source organism: Orestias chungarensis (assembly GCA_032876305.1). Taxonomy (NCBI): domain Eukaryota; kingdom Metazoa; phylum Chordata; class Actinopteri; order Cyprinodontiformes; family Cyprinodontidae; genus Orestias; species Orestias chungarensis. The sequence continues at coordinate 375,450 of JAVLVB010000359.1, read as the reverse complement.
TCATAAATAGTATATGACTTTAATGATTTATGTTTAGTGTAAATTAGATCACCAATTTCTCTGCAATCTACTTAAAGCTTTCTGCTCAGTAATCTCCAGTAAGACAGATATTAAACTCTTTAGTAATTTGCGCATTCTTATTGTTTCGTTGTTATGTTTAGCAATTCAGAATATAATCTACTTTTTCAAAATGTTTCTCTGGTCTTTTAAACACAGTATGGTATGTATGAGAATTTCTGATTCAAACAGCAATATCTTCTGTGCTTTTGGTGAACTGAAATAAAGCATTTAGTGCATATGCATTTATTGAATCAACGCATCTGATTTATTGTTGGGAGCACAAGCATTGGCTACAAAACTGACAGCAAGAGACATCAGGAGCGGTTGGTAATGGTCTTAAATTCAGTGGGAGTGGTCAGGATTGGAGTAAAATAATCTGTCCCATGCAGGGCTCTGATTGGTAGATATTTTAGTTGTGTGACTCATCCCCCGTGGAACTAGTTCCTCATTTAAATCTGTAAACCACTATGCTACTTAAAATATTATTTTTAGATAAAGCTTGTAGACGGAGTTGCCTAGGTAAATCTTTGTTTACTCATTGTTGGGGTTACATTCCTCCTCACCTCATCGGACAGCTGTAGGGAAGTTACCAGCCACAAACCCACCATGCACAGCCTGAATACTGTCTTCCTCATAAAGCAAAGTGATTAAATTAAATTGCTTCTGATTCCTTTTTGGAATCTTTTAAAAGCTTCTTGTCCAGGATAATACTTGCTAAATCCATTAAATCCCACCTGAAATTCACATTTTAGTGTCAGCCCTGGTTGTTTCCATGTAGTTTGGCTCTCTCCTTTCTGAACTCAGGACTTTGTCATCGCTTGACCTAAAGGTACAGAGGAGTACTATTGTTTAAAAGTCAGAGTTTGAAAAGTCCTATTATCCTATTATCTATACAGAAAGATATAAATCATGCAGATCAGCTTAAAAAGACTAAAATGTGTTTGTATTGGCTTCCCCCTAACCATTTTCCTAACGATTCAAATGCAGCTGAATGAATTATTAACGCATGAGCATCAATGATTTAGCTCTTTTGACATTTCTGATTGTATCTTTACAACACTGATTTATTCCTTCTTGCACTGTGCTGCACCTGTGGAGCAGCTTTATTATGAGCAAACTCGCACATATCCCCACATGTGCAATCCACATGAATAGGGAGAGGAATGGCTGCCTATCTGATAGATAATAGTTATTTAAATACAGGAAGTTTAGACTGTATAAATTTGATTTGGAAGCAGAAATAGGAAAAAGTCTCCTTTACCCCTCGTCTCATTGTTTATGCACACTCAGCTATGGAACAATCCTTTCACACTGATAACAGAGATGAGATCGCTGCTGCGGATCTGCAGTTTTCTGCCGACATCTGCATTATCTGAGGATGGTACACACTTACTGGCCCAAAGGCACACACTAATACATTATACATATACACACACACACATACACAGTCTCTCTAATCTGATTGTTCCAGAAAAGTGAATGTAAAATTGCAATCAGTGTAGTGCAATTATTAGCCGCCTGCAATTCAGTCTGCACTGCTTGCAACCTCCTCCACAGCTGGAAATCGGCAAATTTTCTGCAGAAGGAAAAGAGAGTAAAAAGTGAATAAAGATGAAGGGAGATTGAAAAATGATTGAAAAGAAACAAAATCAATTGCAGTCGCTTTTATTGCAGCCAGAGCAAAAGGGAATGATTGTGAGGGAGCAGGAAGAGTGCAGATTTGATGGAGCAATAAATCGGGAAGCAAAGCAGAAGAAACGTAAAGTAGGAAAAATGTAACGAAAAGCAAAAATAAAAAATATACATATTTTCATAAATGTCACAAAAATGTAAATCTTCATCTACAACTCAGTTCTGAAATATTCAGATGCTAGCAGTCAAGGACTAAAATGTCTTACAGTTTAATGTGAAAAACAAATACACAGAATTAAATATTGATATTTTCTTCCTAATTGCTGTTGAAGCATGGAGGCAATCATTATGTGGAAAAAGCCAATGGCAAAAAAAGGTAAATAAAAAAATCACTGAAAAGAGAAAATTATTCGAAGAGACACCCAGAGAGGTGAAAGAGGAGGAGGGAGCACTCACTAGTTAGACGCTGGGTGTCTTTATTATAAACCGGTTTAGATTTACAACCTGACATCTTTATGTTTCCTAAACCTTGTGTCTGTGCTAGAGCCAATCTCAGCATAAGACAGTGGTTGGAAATAACTACAATTGATATTACAAATCCATCCATCCATCCATCCATCCATCCATCCATCCATACATCCATCCATCCTTCCATCCATCCATCCATCCAAGCTACAAAGCACCAGAAATCATCTAAATAGACTGAAAATTACTCAATTCAGATTTACTCAGTTCAAGGAGCATCACTCTCAATATTTTATGATTTTAAACTTATTATTTAAAATTAAGTGGTTAAATTGAACCACATTTATCATCAAACAAAAAATACAACAAACATTTAAAAAAATGATTGGAAATCTTCAGTTGTATGTACAGTAAATGGGAAATGTACGCTGTTTCTGTTGCATGTAGATTTAAATCAGAATCAGAAACAATTTATTGTCATTCGCAACACATGGGGTACATGAGCACGAACGAAATTACAGAGTGAGGGAGACCGTTAGCCGCTGCAACCTTTGGTGCACCGCAGTGTACTGTGGAAGTGAAACTGTAGAGGTTCTTCTGGAAGAAATTTCTATTTATTGCTCTACACAAGTTTAGCAAATTCTGCTGTTTCAATGGACCACCAATATTAGTAATCAGAGGTGTTCTGTAAAATATTTTATATTAATTGAGGAGCCTTAGATAAATTGCTTTTTGTAACATATTTTATCCAATCCAATCATCTTACATTTGACGTTTTTCTAACTCTAATTGTGATTATTAAATTGATAGCTAAGTTTTAGAGCTTGGGGCCTTTAGCCTCAGCTGCCTAAGGCCCGTTATAAAAATAATCCTGCGTTTTAACCCCGTGTTTAATTGTAAACATAAGAAAAATAAAAAATAATTAAATAATGCACAAAACCTTTATTAAAAATTGTAAAAGTTAAACCTTTTTAGTGTTGTTTAAGTACAAATATTGGCCCAAATAGGCAGCTTTAGTCACTTTAGAAAAGCTCACATGTCTTATTTTAAGGTAACTAACTTTTTGGTTTATAGTCTGCATCAAAAGAGTTGATTAACTATGGAATTATTTTCAGTTATCATAACTATACAGGTCTTTATTAAATACAAAAGTCTAGCTGCCTAGCCTGCTTTTGTATTTAGAAATTTTGTCCGACTCTAGACAAAGTAGGACTACAGACTCCATATCCTCATTGGGTTAGCAAAGCACATTGCTGTTTCTTTAGGCTGAGTGACTCTTTGACCAGCAAAACCTAATACAAAGACATGAAGCACAGCCCTGAATGCTTCACTGCACAGCCAATATTTTGGTGAAATTATTCCATTACTCCTTCAACTGAGCAGTGAGCCAAAGAAAACAGGCTGTTCTACTCTGTGTATTGTGTATGTGTGTGTGTGTACATACGAATTTGAACATAGAAACCTGAAAGGGGACCTAATTGAAACCAGCTGTTCCACTGAGACAGAGCTGGAATGAGGCTAGAGCAGCAAATTCGTCTGATTTGGATGGAGAAAGGGACTCAAATTTTAAAGACGGAAAGTGTGGAGAAGACAGAGATAGCGACAGAGAGAATAGAGTGGGAAGTTTGTGCAGAGAGGGAGTCTTTTATCTGGCGGGGAGAGAGAGGCTTTGATTGTTTCTCTGCTGAATTTTGTGACAAATTGATGCTTTTTTGTACTCCGAAGAAGCATCTTGAAGTGGCAGACAGCTCGCTGATTGGATTGAGCTGATTGGAGGAGCTCACTAAAACTAAAACTATTAGTGTCAGCAGCAAGTAAAAAGAACTTTATTAGTAAAGGGAGGTCTGTCTTTTTACATTTATCTTTCCTTTGGTTTGTTTACAACATCCATCATAGCTTTCAAGTAAGCTGACAAAGATGTGATTGTAAATTAAAACTGAAATTATCACCATACATGCACATATTAAAATAGCACATCCTTTTTTCCTTCTGTATATTTGCAACAAACCGCTTGCCTACACAGAAGAGAGCAATTCTAAGTTCTGCTTTATTGGAGTTCAAAGATCTGCCACTTTTGAAACCTTCCACAATGGCTCGTAATAACTAAAAATGGCTGCCACAGTTGTGCTTAACAGATCTAAATATATAGAGCCTCCCTTGCCACCCATAACTTAATCGTTTATTGAAAAAACAAATAAATAAATATGAGGCAGTGTTATTAATAATAACATTGTAACATTAATAATAATAACATGAGGATGTTATTAATAAACACATCGGCACAGTTAGAGTATTGTGATCTCTGTCGTGTGTGATTTTGCTTGTGGGCAGGCACTGGCCAGGGCCGGGATCCAGGGCCCAAACACCCGAGCGCCCCCAGCGCCATACAGAGAGCCCGCCCGTCACCTGAGAGCGACAGGCAACCCCAGACAGCCAACCAGGGCGGACCCATTCACGTATAAATAAAAGAGTTTATAGCAGCATTTGTAGAACGTCACTGGAAGCATCTCAGCCCATGTTCTCATCCAAGAAGCTGTCTCAGCTAACAGAACGCCAGCCCAGGAGTGGCTACTATGGAGAGAAGAACACTAAGAGAAAACAAAAGGTTAACAAGGTTGAAATAATGGTAACTAAGTAGATTGGACAAAGGAAGAAAGTAGCAGAAAGAGAAGTGGTCAGATTGTCCTCCAGCAGTCTAAGCCTATAGCAGCATAACTATAGAAAAACTTAAATAACTTAACCCTATAGAGTGAGACATGAAGAAGGTAGAGCAAAGGAGAACCGTCTGTCAAGACTGAGTTCCTCCCCCAACCGGATTAGGCTG
>JAVLVB010000359.1:347272-370369 GCA_032876305.1 Orestias chungarensis | reverse complement strand
CCGGTGTTTATTGTTTCCCCGCTTGTTGTTGTTATTTTTGGTTCCGCCTCCGCGCTTTTAGTTCCCATCACGCTGTGTTCCGTTGTCTGTTGTTCCCTGTGTGGTTCCTTTTGTGTTCTGTTCATTATCAACCCCTCAATAAAATATCTTGGCACTCAAACTCCACCTCTGCTCGAGTCATTAAAACCCGTTCTGACATACACAAGCATTTGGACAGCTATAAAGAATTGTCATCCAGTTTATAAACAATGAACCAAACCCAAATTTGTCTAATACTGCAAACATGCAACCAATGCCTAATAATACTGCAAACATGCAACCAATGCCTCCTTATCCATCAAGGGTGGTGGGAGGTCTGGTACCTATGACAAACGTGATAAAGAGTTCAAGAGCAGAAGGCTTGGTACATCAAGGTCGTAGTGATCGTTGGTTATGGCTGCTCATTACCCCCCCACACACACACACACACCACCACCACTGTAGGAGATGCAACATATCAGTATTTACAATGTGTCTCTCACCAGCAGTCTTTTATGACTTTTTTTGTAGTCTGATCAGTCTTTCACCATCATTGCACCACCCCAAGACCATAAATATAAGCATCCTATTGAAGAACATTGATCAAGCTGTCTTTTATGCTAAAAATGAATCTTTTTCTTTTTTTAAATGACAAATACAGAAGTAAAATGGAATATATTTTTAAAAAGAATAATTTCTTCTAGAAGTAGATTTTTTTGTTTGTTTAAAAAGTCATGTGATATTTGAGGTTCTAAGCAAAATGTAAATGTCTAGACATTGGGCAACATGGCACTCCAACTTGGCAACATGACTGAGGTTGTGTAGGAGCTCTAAAAAATGGTGTTCCATCTCTGATCCACCAAGAAATTAGTCACAGACACATGGGGCTGTTGGATTTCAATGTTTATTTTTGGAGTTAAACTGAAATCAGAAACCAACTTTCAATCAGTAAACTTAGATTCTGGGCAAAAGTTCAACTTTTACTTAAACTAATCAAATTTCTGCAACAACTATGTGGAAGAAAAAACAAGAGTTATTTAATAAATAAATGACTAGACAACAGAGCAGTTTGTATTACTTCTTCCTTCCAGATGGCGGCGCGCAGTAGTGCAGCAGCTTCTCACGCCGCTGCACTACTTTAGGTTGTTTTTACTTCGGTTCCGAGCCCAAACCCATGCGCGTCATGCGTATGAGTTATGGCAGGACTGAACTTTGTAGGTTGAAAGACAGTTTGGTCAGCAAAAACCTAGAAAATAACATCCGAGCAAAGCTGGGCAGACTACTGCTCCTCCGGACTTCGGCGTGGGGGAGCAGAGCGCTGCAGACAAAGGGCCGGCGGAGGCGATGCAAGCGGCGGCAGAAGAGGGGGAAGCGCGGCGGTTTGCTTGCCAGGCTAAAGGCTAATGCTAACCGACCCCCGATTCCGTCACTTTTCCTGTCCAACGTCCGCTCTTTGGACAACAAGCTGGACCTGAGGATCAGTGTTTGTGAGGAGATGAGGAACTGCCCGGCGATTTGTCTCACAGAAACCTGGCTGAACGACACCATGCCGGACTCAGCCTTCCAACTCGCCAGCTGGCAGCTCTTCCGTGCGGACCGCAACCAGCTCTCCGGGAAAGCCCGCGAGGGCGGACTATGCGTCTATATCAACAAAGGTTGGTGAACAAACTGCGCGTTGGAAAACAGCCACTGCGCCGAAGCGACAGAACAGCTGACTGTGAAGTGCAGACCTCACTATCTGCCTCGGGAGTTTACGGCTGTGTTCGTTATTGCTGTTTACATAGCGCCGGATGCTAATGCTAACATCGAGCTGAAGGAGCTACATGACAACATCAGCTCGCTTCAGAACAAGCCCCCTGAGGCTTTCTACGTGGTAGCGGGGGACTTTAACCACGTAGAACTGACGAACTGCCTGCCGAAGTTTAAGCAGCATGTGAACATTCCAACACGTGGAAATAACACGCGTGTTTACACCAACGTAAAAGACACATACAGAGCCTTCCCCGAGCTGCAGGACTGCTTCGGCTGCAAAGACTGGCAGGTCTTCAGGGAGGCTGCTGAGTACGAGGGAGAGCTGGACCTGGAGGACTACACATCTGCTGTTCTGGGGTACATCAGCAAGTGTGTGGAGGATGTCACCACCACCAAGACTGTGACTTGCCACCCGAACCAGAAACCCTGGCTGAATGCAGAGGTACGTTCTCTGCTGAAAGCGAGGGATGCTGCGTTTAGGTCTGGTGACTCACAAGAGCTCAGGAGGGCAAGAAGAGAGCTGACTGCAAGAGTTAAGAGGGCAAAAGCTGCATATGCTCAGAAAATCCAGGAACACTTTTCCTCCCAGGATCCACAGAGCATGTGGAAGGGCATCAAGTGCATTACAGACTATAAATCTAAAACTGCACCATGCCCCAAAGACCCCTCCCTGCCTGAGGGTCTCAACCAATTCTACGCCCGGTTTGAGAACCCTGACACCCCCCCCAGCACCAGAATCACGACTTCACCAGGAGACGAGCCTATCAGTGTGACTCCAGCAGAAGTAAGGAGGACGCTGAGGACGATCCCCCGAAAAGCTGCTGGCCCAGACAACATCCCCGGACGGGTGCTGAGAGAGTGTGCGGACCAGCTCTCAGACGTGCTGACAGACATCTTCAACGCCTCCCTCATCCAGGCAGCTGTCCCCACCTGCATGAAGACCGCCACCATCATCCCAGTCCCCAAGAGCTCCGCAATGACAGGTCTGAATGACTATCGGCCAGTAGCCCTCACACCAATAGTCACAAAGTGCCTTGAAAGACTGCTTCAGACTCACATAAAAGCTAACATCAGTGTCACTGTTGATCCACACCAGTGCGCATACAGTGGTTGGATGCATCACAAACCGTGATGAGTCCAGCTACAGGCAGGAGTTGGAACACCTGGAGGGCTGGTGCAGAGATAACAACCTCTGAATTAATGTAAAGAAAACCAAGGAGAATATTGTGGACTTCAGAAGGGGGAAGCATGCCCACCTCCCCGTGCACATGGGAGGAACTGCGGTGGAAGTGGTCAACAGCTACAGGTACTTGGGTGTACACCTGAGGAACAACCTCACCTGGAGCAACAACACTTCCACTCTTGTCAGGAAGGCACACCAGCGGCTCTACTTCCTCAGGAGGTTGAGAAGAGCTGGACTCGGGAGCTCAGTCCTCACCTCCTTCTACAGATGTGTGTTGGATTCTACTGTGCTCCAGCATCAACATGTGGCATGCAAGCTGCTCTGCTGCAGACAGGAAAGCTCTGAAGAGAGTGGTGAAGGCTGCACAGAGGACTGCTGGAGTCAGACTCCCCAGCACCACAGACATTTACACCTCCAGATGCAGGAAGAGGGCCTCTGGCATCATGAAGGACCCCACACACCCAGCACACTCACTTTTTGTCCCGCTCCCCTCAGGCAGGAGGCTGCGGAGCAAAAAGTGCAAAACCACCAGACTGAGAAACAGCTTCATTCCTGAAATTGTGAGACTCTCAAACACACGCAAGGACGATTACAAATGAAAAATACTTTCTCATTTAACCAGCACTGTTTACTCTAATATCACACTTTAAAATGTCAGTTTAATATGCCCGTCAGTTTAATCATGCACACTGCTACAACAAATTTTGTACTCCGACTTTTCATTGCTGCAATGTCTGAAGTCCCATACTGTAGATTCTGTGTAGTCAAAATCCTATTTCTCTTATATTTCTTTATATTTTATTATATTATTTAACTTGCTCTCAGGGTGTAAACTAGACCGTGGGATTAGAATTTTGTCCCACCTCATGTACGACATGTGATGTGATGACAAATAAAATTCCTTGATTCCTTGATTCCTTTTTTTCATTCCACCATCTTTATTTTTCCTAAACTATCCTTCCCACAACTGTTCTCTCATTTATGTTGTACAGCTCTTTTAATGCTTCAGCTCTTTTCATTCCTCTTCTCTTGTTACACAGATCCCTTGCTACTATTTTTTTCATCTCTTCTCCTCTGCTCTCTTTTTATTTCCCGTATTCCCCTTTCTCTCTTCTTGTCACCCCCCTGCCCAGTCACAAAGATGCTTTTTTGATCTCCTCTGTTTTGTCATTGGGCTTGACTCTATCTTTCTCCGCCTCTCTCTGAGGCATTTGGTGCTCTTCCTCTCATTCATGGCAGAGTGCAGGCCTTGAGAGAGACAATCAGCGAGCCATTTTGCTTTCTTTCTTTTTTTCAAACCATTTTTCAGGAAGACAGCCTCTGATTCATGTGCCCATCATCCCGCCTGCCCGAGGGCTACGGAGCTAGACACAAAAGATGCAAGCAGTCAAGCATCTCTTTCTCTTGTCTCTGTAGTCATTTTCATTGCTCTTCTCCAACTTCTGCCTCTTTTTTTTCTAATTTGACTGTCAAGGCAGAACAGTCAACTTTTTTTCTGAGTATCTACTCACCAACAGTTCACCCATCACTAGACTTTTTCTTCTTAATGTCTCTTTTCATGCCGTTGTTTCTCCTATGTGACTGGCTCTCCGATATTATGTCACTTTCTGCACATTTCTTTGTTTAAAATGTATTTAACTGTGTTGCAGTGAGGAACAACTTGGAGATATTGGAACAGAAGCCCAACTTAGAATATTGAATATTTAAGCATGGCTCTGGTAATTCCCCACATTTTGCCTCAAATTAGGTGGTGAACTGCAACTCTGTCATAATGGAGCATATACCAAACAGTATAGCAAAAACCAAACAGTTACATCAATATGTAAAAAGCAGGACAGACTCATCGGACAGGGTCATTGATAGAAACTAGTTTAGACTCGACTCTCTGCACCTTTTTCAGTTTTGAAGCTTGTGGCATGTGTTGCAGTCAAGTGTCAAGTGTTTGGATGATAAAACTCAGTCAAAAGGTGACGACAGACATAAAAGAGAAGAAAGCCAGTAGCAGGAAGCAGTTGTTTTGTCTCCAGTAAAAAATTTGTAATTGTCTGTTTTCTGTGATTATAATTAGCCAGATGTAGAAGGAAAAAAAAATTCTGAGTATTTATTACATTTCTTATTTCGCATCTGGGCTGGCAAAAAAGTTTGCCGTGCTTTCCTTTTACGGTAGCAACTACCATCCTGTGCCACCACAGTAGATTTTCCCCTGAATGTGTCCAAGGTTTACCACATTTTCTGCTGTCCTCCATTCTCTCGCCTTTCCAGTGTGTAGTACAACTTCTCTCTCACTTCCTCTTCCTCCCTTTAGCTCATGTGCTGCTCACTTTCAATCAAACTAAGAAAGCCACTAAAGAAGTATGTGCCTCCAGTTTCCCCCCTCAACTAAATAGGTTTAGATCTAGACAAAAACTGATGCTCTTTGGTTCCTCACCAGATCTAGAAAGAAAATAAAGGAGCCAGTTTAGTTTTACTCAGTAAGCAAACTAGGTCAGAACCATGATATTGAGTCACAAAAATCATGTTCTCTTTTGTATTGTAAAACTTCTACAGTGTAGGAGCATTTTTCATAATTTCCATTCACTTTATTTGTCTCATTATCAATGCATATAGATAACTTAATTTTACCAATTCCATTTCCAAGCACTGTGTTGGTATTAAAATGGGCAAGATAAGTGGTACTCGTACCGGCCCCTTCAGAACCACTTCCCTCTCCATATCATATGCAAAATGACAAGAGGGGTTCTTCTCAAGATGGCGGCGCGCAGTAGTGCAGCGGCTTTTCACGCTCCTAGTGAACACCCTGACTTAAGTAGTTTTTACGTCGGTTCCGGGCCCAAATTCATGTGCCTCATGCGTATGAGTTATGGCAGGACTGAACTTTGTAGGTTTAAGGACAGTTTGATCAGCAAAAACCTAGAAAATAACATCCGAGCAAAGCTGGGAAGACTGCTGCTCCTCCCGACTTCGGCGTGGGGGAGCAGAGCGCTGTAGACAAACGGCCGGCGGAGGCGATGCAAGCGGCGGCAGAAGAGGGGGAAGAACGGCGGAGTGCTAGCCAGGCTAAAGCCTAATGCTAACCGACCCCCGATTCCGTCACTTTTCCTGTCCAACGTCCGCTCTTTGGACAATAAGCTGGACCTGCTGCGGCTGAGGATCAGTGCTTGTGAGGACATGAGGAACTGCGCAGTGATCTGTCTCACAGAAACCTGGCTGAACGACACCATGCCGGACATTCTAACACGTGGAAATAACACGCTGGACCGTGTTTACACCAACGTAAAAGACGCATACAGAGCCTTCCCCTGCCCCCACCTGTGGCTCTCCGATCACATCACCGTCATGCTGGCGCCTGCTTACCATCCCTGGCTGCGATGCTCCAGACCCACACAGAGGACCATCACTGTGTGGCCCAGGGACGCCGACGCCGTGCTGCAAGACTGCTTCGGCTGCACAGACTGGCAGGTTTTCAGGGAGGCTGCCAAGTACAGCGTCACTTTTGATCCACACCAGTACGCATACAGGAAAAATCGATCCACAGAGGACGCCATTTCCTACGTGGTCCACACTGCCCTCACCCACCTGAAGCAGAAGGATTCATATGTTCGTATGCTGTTTGTGGACTTCATATCTGCCTTCAACACCATGATTCCTCAGACTTTGATTAATAAACTCTCCTCACTTGGACTGAGCTCTTCCATCTGCAACTGGGTCCTGGACTTCCTGACCAACGGGCCGCAGTCTGTGAGGATTCACAACATCTCCTCCCCCACCATCACCCTCAGCACTGGCTCCCCTCAGGGCTGTGTGCTGAGCCCCCTCCTGTTCACACTGCTCACATATGACTGCTTGCCTATCCATCCAGGCTGTCATCTTGTGAAGTTTGCGGACGACACAGCAGTGGTTGGATGCATCACAAACAGTGATGAGTCCAGCTACAGGCAGGAGGTGGAACACCTGGAGGGTTGGTGCAGGGAGAACAACCTCTGCATTAATGTAAAGAAAACCAAGGAGATGATTGTGGACTTCAGAAGGGGCAAGCATGCCCACCTCCCCGTGCACATGGGAGGATCTGCTGTGGAAGTAGTCAACAGTTACAGGTACTTGGGTGTACACCTGAGTAACAACCTCACCTGGAGCAACAACACATCCATTCTGGTCAGGAAGGCGCACCAGCGGCTCTACTTCCTCAGGAGGTTAAGAAGAGCTGGACTCGGGAGCTCAGTTCTCACCTCCTTCTACAGAAGTGTGGTGGAGAGCGTCTTGTGCTCCAGCATCAACGTGTGGCATGGAAGCTGCTCTGCTGCAGACAGGAAAGCTCTGCAGAGAGTGGTGAAGGCTGCACAGAGAACTGTTGGATCCAGCCTCCCCACTTCATTCCTGAAGCTGTGAGACTGTCACACACACGCAGGGACAATTAGAAATGAAAAACACTTTCTCATTTAACCGGCACTGTTCACTTTAGTATCACACTTTAAAATGTCACTTTAAAATGTCACTTTAAAATTTCACTTAATATGTCACTTGCACTCCGAATGTTCATTGCTGCTATGTCCGAAGTCCCATATTGTAGATTCTGTGACCATATTGTAGATTCTGTGTAGTGAAATCCTAAACTCGCATAGTTCTTATATTTTATTATATTATTTAAAATTGCTATCAGGGTGTAAACTGGACCGGGGATTAGAATTCCGTCCCGCATCATGTACCACATGTGATGTGATGACAAATAAAAATTCCTTGATTCCTTGATTCCTTGATTCCTTGGGAAGTGGGACAATGCGCCTTAAGTAGATTAGTTGGTGCTATATAGTCCCTTCACACTCCTACATTTTTATCTAAAACAGACTATTTGGGGTTTGGAACTGGGGAAAGTCAGTGGAGTCTTGAACTGGGCTCAGGAGGCCAGAGCTTGTTCAGTGTCAGGACGCCTTGGGAGTAATGATGGGATGGTGTTTTTTGTGGGAGTTTAGGACATGGCTGGACTGATGAGCTCCCACTGACTGCCCTATGGCAATGGCAAGGTATGGGCCACAGGGGCTCTGAGGGGTTTTGGTGGACAGACCTCAAGTGATTTCTTGGTTTAATGCAGAGCTGAATAGTATAGAAAGTAAATGCTGCCTCACCTTGTTTAGTTATTGTCCCGGGAACGCTAAGTAAGAAGGTCTTGAAGACCTATATTGTCAGAAATGGAGGTAGTCATCTGCTCTTTATGTGAAAATGTAATGTGTTTTTTTTTGTTTGTTTGTATGACTAGCGATTTTACTATTACAATACAATATACTGAGTATATAGTGTAGTACATTATGAAACAAAACAATATTTTCTCCGGACTGACGTGCTACATAAAAGAACATAACTCAAGACTATGTAAATCCAAAAAGTGCAACACCACACGGGACAAGTGGGTAATACTAAGAGAGGGGAGATAGTACAGCAGCACAATTATTTTAATGAATAACTGGATAAAGGGTGCAAGTGCAATATTGATATCAGTACATGATAAATGTAGAATTAAACATTTATATTAACAAATATTTAGGAATTTAGCAACAGATTAAGGGTGGGGAAAGAGTTCAATGTAAATAAAGTATGTGTGTATTTAGTTCTTCAGTATATAGAGAGTTCAGTGGGTAGAAGTGTGTGTTTGAGGGTGAAATTGGGTTTGTTTTTTGCTTCATTCTAGGGGCAATTTTTTGAACAAATGGTATCCTTGTTGTGACTTAATGTTTCTCCTGGGGACCAAAGCCTTGCCTTCATGAGGACAAAGGCTGTTTTCTGGTCAAAGGTCAGGTTTCAACTATGGTGTGAATGGAGTTAGATTTAGGGTTCCGCATGAACTGTAGTTGGTTAGATTTTGGGGTAGGGTAAGGCTATAGTGTGTGTCTGTGTGTGTGTGTATGTGGGGGAGGAGGGGGGGGGGGTATTTAGACCAGCCCTTCACTGTTAAGGATTCTGACATCTTGGGTGTTTCACAATCTGGATGCATGGACAGACTACTTTGGTGTGTTTTCCAGATGGTAGAAGAATGAAGAGTGACTGTGTCTTTACAGATGGAAAGCAGTGTGTTGACTTCTAAGGTTTCTGCTATCCCTGCCATTTTAAATAGCTTTTATTCTGCTGGGTTGTCGCACAAAATCTCATTGCTCATCATTGGCAACCCTGGACTATCTTCTGCTCTGGGTGATAGATGCCTTATTTAAAATTGATTTTGATGTTACTGGTATACTTAATGTCTAGAAAAACAATTTTATTGACCATGTACTCTTTCGTGCTTTATGATTCTGTCTGGTCCTTGTTGCTAAATTTGATGTTTATAATATAATTGATAGTGGCACATTTGTAAGTAGGTTCATATTTAAAGTAAACACTTATTTGAGCAGTTGTCAGTTGGTGAAAGTGAGGAGTGTTTTCTCCTCTCTGTCTGATGTGCGCGGGTGTGTTTTTTAGGAGGGGAGTGTGTGTCATATCATGTTAAGCATTACGAGACTGAGCAGTCATAGTGAAGGACAGGCGTTTCTCATCTATTTATGAGGCCGTCAGCATCAAAGCCAGCCAAGCATCCTAATGACCTATGCCTCAACACAGAGAATCATCTGACGGAAAATCATACACGAAGTCAAGACATACACAGGTTCAAATGATGCACACAGAAACAACACTTTCATTAATAGACTTTATAACTAACTTATAAGGTACTAGGCAACCCAAATATCTGCTCACCCAGGCTTCCAGTTGGGAAATGTTCACGTAGCAGGTTTGGACTTCATGTTTTTTTCCCTGTGCCAAAAAGATTTAAGTGCCATTTTAGAGGATCCTTTAAATTTTACAAATATAATTATGCCCGGAACATTTAATGAGCTTAAGAAATTAGACTGTTTTGTCAGTCCTCGTTAGCTCCCTTCTGATAGTGACTCTTGGGAATTTATTGATCAGGGCTGAGGAGGAGTTTGTTTACTTCTCATTGTTTAGGATTAAGGCTGAAAGTACTTGAGAGATTAATTTTCTAATCTTTTGTGGTGGTAAATATTTCTGATGGTAGATGTGATCATGGTTTTACACTAAGGTTCCTCTGTGCTATAGAGAAGCAATAGTTAGGATTTACTTGTATTGAATTATCTATGAACTTGTGCTGGCTTGTTATATCCCCTGATAGTAAAAATAAATTACAGATACATGTTTTAATAGGAGCAGAATGGCAGTGATGGTGTGTTGGATTAGACACAAAATCGATGAAGTTGGTCGCCTTCACATTAGATCTTTGCTACCTGAAAGACAACCTAGAAACTTCTGAGACATCTTCCAAACAATTAAACTTAAAAAAGATTGACTGCTGAGACAAATTGTACTTGATTTTTTTTTGCGTCTGCACATAACCAAGCAATACTGAGGATCTGCTAAAGTTGCTAAAAATTTATTTAAAAACTTTCAAATTTTTTTAATTGATTTTCATTTTTTGACTATGTTTATAAAATATAATTAAAAGAGGAGATTATCTGGAGAGGTTATCTGGCCAACACTGTTCTTTAGGCTCAATCATCATATTATATGTTTAGCAGAAAGAACAAACTGACACTTCCTTCGGAACATGAGTCTGGTTTAGAAAAGCTAAGTTCACAACATAAACAATTGGAACCTTGTGGGGAAAAGTAAGAGTTTCGAATAGTTCAAAGTCTGACAGGCTGTCCCTTAAATAGCATATCTAATCATTTTACAAATTACAAACAAGGTTTACAATATTTTTGCTTTAACCTGTTTTATCACTCTGCTTTGAAGGTGTCTGTTTAGAACTGTAATAAAATAATTTATTGTTACTTTATTTAAATTAAGATTTCAATTGTATGTGATATACTAATATAACAGTACTAATACTACGCCTTGGGGCCCATGGGGAGCCAGGGATGATTGTCCATAATTGTGGAGCAGAAGGTTCAGTCTCTTCAAAACAATGGAGGACACTGAGAAGTTTTTGTTTTTGTAGCAAGGGGCTCTGAAAATGAACAGTAGACAATTTCATAAACACCTTAACTCTAAAGAGAATGGAATTTTGAGATCCTGTTCTGTCCAAGTTCCCTTGAGCAAAAAAGTGCAGGCCTATTAAAACTAGTGTTAAAAGGTAATAAGAAAAACCTTGTAGTCTAGATTAAGTGTCCTCGGCTAGAAGCCGGTAAATTGAGAGAAAAACCAGAATCCTAAAAGTACGGGTTTTGGCTGCTTTTATCAGAAATTCTAGATGAATAGGTTATAGCAGTTCATTCTATAATCTTTACCAAGTCCTTTTTTTTCAGAGCTCCAGCAGTCCATAAGTGCTTTTACTCATGTTCTCTGAGAGAGGTGGGGTGTGTCTGAAATTGCTGTCATGGATATGATTGGTGAAGATGACTTGTTGTTTAAGTAACAGACTTTTTATGGGAATCTTAGAGGACCCCAGCAGTTTCTTGGCTGACCTCCTAAATCAGGGGTGGGCAAAATTTTTAACTTGCGGGCCAGAAAGGGTTCTAAAATTTGACAGAGGGGCCGGGCCAGGAGCATGAGTGTGTAGCAACATTATTTTACATCAGTCAAATTCTATTTTTTTATTTTGTATTCTGCGCTATCAACTCTGACAAACTGCTCGCTCAGCTCACTCTGCTCGTGCTCGGCTCTGTGTCTGCGCTCACGGCTCTGCTGAAATGTTGGTGATTCTGAGAGTATGAATCAACTTTGTGTATTTGGAAGGAATTATTTAATTGGATGAAAAAGGCCAGTCTTTGATTAGCTGGGAGCGTGCCTCATTTATATATAATGTAGAGTTTGTAGCGCAGACACAGAGCAGAGCGCGAGCAGAGCGAGCAGTTTGTCATAGTTGAGCGCGTGTCCGAGCACCTTTGAGCGAGCGAGCGCACCTGAGATTCATATGCACATGCTTACAAATATTCCTCCTTCAGATAGGTCGGTGCCCACAAAACTTACTCCATAGAAAGTTACACGCCAACGTGTCCAGAATAGTGCGCCATCTTTTGAGGAAACAAGGGTATTGCAGGGGAAAGGGAAATGAATGAGGTTTTTACACATCCATGGGTTTCTACTATAATTTGTACAAGTTTGGCGGGCAGGATTAACAAGCATAACGGGCCGTATATGGCCCAGGGGCCCTAGTTTGCCCATGTCTGGTTTAAACTGTTATTTGTTGTTCTGTGATAATGGAACTTATGTTGATTGCAGTCCTAACTAAGATTTTCAGCACACCTTTTTAGCCATATCCTCATCATTGATCAGAGTTCTGTTGGAATAAATTCTGAACAGTAGTAGAACAGGAAATTTTCACTGTGTTGTAGGTGAAAGGTGAAAGGTACAAGGAAGTGCAATAGTTAGGGTTAATCCATAATTTGTAGCGGGAAGGTTCCAAGATCAAATTTTGAGCTGTTGTTTTTTCTGCATGGAGTTTTCATGTTATCCTTGTCTATTGGTAGGGTTCTTTCTGGGTACTCTGGATTTCTCCTGGATTGAAAAACATAATTCATATGTATCAAACAATAAACCTGTATTAAAACATCCACATCCAGTTTTCCAAACTCTGTAAATGGCAGATGGATGTTCCATGATCAACAGTGTTCATGGAAAATAGGAGCTTTGTAAAAATTGAATGCTTTTTATCTCTTTGTCACAGATATCCAGAAGTTTCTTTTTCTGTTTTGTTTTTGAAAGTTACTGGTCCAATAGGAGTTAATGCATGAATGAAAATTGAATTTATCAGATCTCCAAATTTGATGTTTCTCTTACGTTCATTAGAACAAGTATTAAATGTACTTTCTCCATTTGGCCTTAAGTGTGATAGAACCCGGGAATACTTTATAGTACAGCAACTTTTTAAACTCTGACCTTCTGGTTCTGCCACTATTCTGCCTTATTTAATATATATGAATTTGATTTTGCAGCCAAAGAACACTAAACTCTTCAAAAGACGAATTACAGAAGATAAATGTAGCCAGCTTAGTGAGGAGCTCTATACCCCCTTTTTTTAATATGGCATCAAATTGCAACCTGTTAAGTGAGGATCCCTTTTTTATATAGACTTCCTATTTATAGCAAACATTTGTGTTGCCTAGGCTGAGTCAGATAGAAGCAGAGCAAACTATAGAGCGTTTGAATAAGAGTATCAGTTCCCTTCCAGTGGACCAAACTATGCAGATAATAAAGCAGAACAAGCTCTGTGACCAGCAGCTCAGAAAGCCATCCTTGTGCCGGGGATCAGTTTGTGTGTTCTGCTAAGCAGCCCAGGATATTAGTATTGGGGTTTTGAGGGGCTTGAGAGAAAAAACTCCATTGGAAAGAAAGAATATTGATTTTCCCTTGGAAAGAAAGAAAAAAAATATATGAACACTGCAAAATAAAATAAAATGCATTATTTGATTGTTCAGCTCTTGTCCCCTTTAGTACAAATGTTTAACAATAGGTTGTTATTGTTAAGAAATAATTAGGAAATTTATTAGAAGTGTACACTGCAAATACTAACTCTTTTTATGTTTTTGGATTATTTATAATCTTGTTTTTGTCACCTACATACGTGAAAAAAATATCCCAATGGAGCTAATGCTTTATATGAATAATTAAGTATTATTGGCAATAATCTAGCTTTTATATGTTGTTTAAAGTTAAAATTTGTAAATTAGTTTTGTCTTACTGACATATTTGCACTAGACGCAAGACAACAATACTTAAGATTTTATATTTTACAGTGTAGGCATAACATTATAACCACCTGTATAATGCAGTGTTTGACCCTACTTAAAAAGGCCTCTTTGGATAGATACTCAACATTTATCAGTAGAAAGGTTCCCTAACCAGCCAACTTCCACCATTTGCTTTCAGCATACACCCGTGATCCTGCAACACTGTTTCTTGTTATTTCTGACCCTCTATGTTGGGATACAAGTGTAACTCTTTTACTGAAGCTTAATTGACACAATGTCAGCCTATACATGTATAAATAAGTCTGTCCTTCTAACATGTCCCAACAACACATTAGTTCCTATCCACATACCAAGAGTATACAGACCAAGAAGAGTTGATCATCTATGTTTTTCATTTTACCTGTCAGTGGTTATAAGTCAATACTTGATGGCTGTATGTCAACCAAACCCCTTATTGTGATCATCCATCAAAAAAGGTGAATTCTCACTGAGCTTTTATCGAGTGGACAGTTTGGCTTCATAATACAGACATTTGGAACGGTTTTTCTTTAAAAAACTCATCCATATAACTCTTTTCAACAGTCTGCTGCACAGTGTGCCAGTAGTTGGGTGCTCCACATCATGAGCAACCAGGAGTGCAACAGAGCCCACATGATCACCGAAGCTATTTCTCAGTGCTTGTGGGTTATTACTGCTCCACTGCTATCATCAGCCAGTTCCCAAACAGCAACCTTCAAACCCCCAGCCCCCTCAAGTGCTTACCGAGGCTTCCTAGCCTTGGCAGGGTATGACACACCATTAGCCTACACTCTTTGGTATAAGGCTTATTTAGAGACATCTGGAGCTGAAAATATTTCCTGACTTTTCTCAGGTCCTGTGTGGATTAAAAAATAGGGACCTGGCGAGTTTTAAATACAGACACCAAGGGAGGAAGGTAGGGGGGAGTTGAGGAAAGTGAGAATCCTGTTGAGGAGTCCAATGATGACAGTACAGCCGTAGCTAATGTGATTCCCCTGCTGTGACTCATAGAGTAGATATATAAATATCCCCACAGCCCCCTGTCACCGACATGCAAACCCTCCCTGACTTTTCAGAAATCTATGACACACTGGGGGAGAGAATTTAAAACGCAGAAAATTCCTCTTCTCCCTGCTGAACTGTGAAGCTGTGTTTATCTTTTGCTGTGGAAGTTATGCATATGTCAACTAGACAGCTGTGGCATTAAAGAAACAAGATGGAAAAAAACACTGAGGTATGGTAAAGGCCCCAAATTCCATGTAAACCTCATGGGAAGTTTCCGTGGTGCCTCTCCACCTGCAGCTGTTAACACAGAAAGCTTCCTGTTGATTGGAGGGGATCAAAGAAAAGTTAAGATGAAGATGCTTGTAAGGCAGCTGCAACTATAAGACCTAGCACGATATGCTTCTTCTTTAAACCTCGGTTTCTGGAAAATCATCTGTTGTGTCTAATTTTAGATTTTTATCTGGTTGTAAGTCTAAGGAACAGATCTGAACATTTCAAATAAGATTCCAGAAGTCCTTTGGAGATTCCGACGTCTGTTTTCAGCCACGTGTAGACATAGCCACATCCTTTAAATGCTATGATAAATATCACAGTGGTAAAAACCTGTTTTATAGTACGACACAGGGGTAAATAATGATGGCCTCACCGTGATGAATATACAGATGGAAACTTCATTAAAGATGATTTATTGTTTACACAGAACTCTCAAAGAACCCCCTAGAAAATTACTGAAATTTATTAGAACAGTATTGGGTAAAACTTATAGAACTTCACACTAACATTAAAGACTCTTCTAAATGTTCAGGGTTGTGCAAACATCTCCCCGATGCACTGACTTGGACACATCATCAGTGTTGTTTCCTGGAGTCACTGCGTGTTTCGGGTCTCACAACAGACACCCTCGTCCAGGCGACCCGACCAGGGCTGATCAGACCCCGGCCTGTGTGCGAGACAATTTCTAAGACATTTTGAATAATCCCACACCGTTGGTCTGATAACTGTGTGGTCAAAGAACTGGTGTATTTTCTTTCAAAGTAAATAGAAATAGAGGAAGTAGAAACATCCTTTATTGTTCCCCAGCACACAAATTGTTTCGTAAGTGCAGCAGCCAGAGGCAATTAAAGGAAGCAGAATTTACACAAAGATAAACATAGAAAAATCAGGATCAGGAATCATTTATTGTCATTCGCAACACATTGGGTACATGAGCACGAACGAAATTACAGGGGTGACGAAGACCCGTAGCTGCTGCACCTGCGGCGCGCTGCCTCGTGTCCTTAAGGACAAGGGAAAATGACACATAGGGAAAGATGATCCTGATCCTGATAAAAAAGAAAAAAGAATCAAGAATAAAATAATGTACACTAACTGCAGAAGATCAATACAAATACTGTGCAGGTTTGATTGGCAGGGATGTAAACACTTATTGTTTGTTGGGAGCAGTAGTTGTTATAAAGTCTAACAGCTGCTGACAGGAAGGATCTGCAATAACATTAAGGATGCAGTAGTCGGTCACTGAGGGAGCTCTTCAGCTTCATACATAGGGTAGGAAATATTGTCCAAAAATGTCTGTGTGGCTGTTAGTTAGAGAGCATTAGTGTTGTGAGTCCAGTTCAGTCCACTATCCCAATATCCACTCCTTTATTCATACAATTATAAACATGTATAAAAATGTTATATACAATACCTTTTAAAAGTGTAACCTGCTGAAGCTTTTCAGATTTTGTCACATAACCAATATCATCTGATATAAACTTACACGATATATAGTTTTGGGCTTTATGTGACAGACCAACATAAGGTAGCCAATCGCTGTAAAGGAAAATAAAAATTTTACATAAATAAAAATCTGAAGTGTAGTGAGGCGTTTGACTTCATTAGATACAGATCTAATGAACGTAATTTTTAAATACAAACATTCTTTTCAATATTTAGAACGGCAAAGACCAATAGTAATGCCACAATTCATAATTTCAATAAACTACCCATCTTCCTACACAGCAATTGGCAATAATTATGTTTTTTTTGTTTTTTTAAGTAAAAATTCAGCTTTGTAAGAACATTTAGCAAACTGTATAAAAATGTAATATTGGACCTTTGTTTCCTATATTATATTTCCAATCGACTAAACTGGTGTTATTTCAGTATGACGGTCTGGAGGACCTTCAGGCTTGAAAGGAAACACCAACTATATGCTATCTGAAGATAACATTTCTAATAATAGTTCATATATACCAAGAACACACCCACTGGAATAGAATTAAGCTATGCTCTAATTTTAAATGTACAACCTTAACCACACCCATATTATTGTACTGCGCAGATTATAGATTCAGCAATTCTCTGCTGCCAAGTCTGCATTTTCCCATAAAGTCCTTTATACGAGATGATCAATAAAGATACTTGATTGTTCATATTTATTGAAGTACTTTCTTAAACATTTTACTCTAATTAAAATGGAGACAGCATTTTTTGACATTCTAAGGTGAATCTCTTACAGAGGAAAATGACGCATTTGCATGAATCTTTCTTGAAAAAAAAGGGCAACATAGCGAAAAACAGCTTGCAACAAAATTGTTCTGAAGTTACAGTTAGACAAGATTAGCAACAATCTTAGCTTTAACAACCATGTAATCTTCAAAATACAGCATGCTGTCTAATGTCTTCAGAGATTAAGTAGTTACAGGGAGCATTATGCAAAGTTATCAGGATGTTTTTAGTCACTATGTGTGCTCAGTTTTTTCCCAAGAGTTTAACTTCTGCGTGTTGTTTGTTACTCAGCTTGTCTGTAGATTTTTGCCCATCAGTCTCCCTCAGGTCTCCGCCTTATGAATATTCATACTTATGATTATACCAGCTTTAATCCAGGAAGTGAGTGGGATGATAAAGAGCCCCTGGAGCACCTGGCACACTAAAATAAGCAAATAATCATTGCATCTTAAAATGGCCTACAAAAAACAAGCGCTAATATTTGAAGAGCTTGGTACCTGTTCCTTACTGCTGAATGAAAAGAGGTCAAGGTTATCACAGATGAGCGTTACATAGAATGCCACAGCATAGGCATACTGTATTCGCATTAGAAAACAGAGGGAATGAAGTGAAAAGAGAATTTCATGACCCTGGACCAGGCTGAAAGTAACATGACTCTCACAAGGGGAAAGAGAAAGAAGGTCTCTTTCCTGTGATTGCATCAGCACTTCGTTAACATTAATGCAATTAAACAAAAGGGCTCTGGAAGGATTGCAGCTAAGAAGAATTCCCTCCCTTATTACCCTGCGTCTATTTTCCCACGTGAGGCTGTGGAATGTTAATGTCGATTTGATTCCGCTTGTTATTTTATAGATGCTCTAATCTGATTCTTGGGAAAGTCAAAGAATGCGTTATAACTCACTTTAGGCCCACTTCCTGTGGAGACAGAACATGGTTTGTTTTTCTGCAGTAGCGTGGCAATAGACTGACAATACAGTGAAATGGCACAGCAATCATGGACAGAGCAGAATGTGTGGTATTATGTATAATAATATGTATAATATGTACAACAAACTACAGCCGGCATTCAAAAATTAATTACTCGCAGCATTGATTGTAATTTTAATCAATAATCTTATGAAAATATTCATGATTAACTGCGATTAATCTAAGTTTTTTTAGCACATGATTCAAAAATTTACTAAAAAGTGTATATGAGACTTTTTGTGCAATACTATTTTTTGCAAACCCTTAGGATAATTAAGGTTCTTTTACCAGCAGTGTTTCCTTTTTACTTCAAGTAAATTTAAACACAAATATTAACAAAATCAAAAATAAATCCAAAGCTAATGTTTTTGCTGCTGACAGACAATAATGCTTTGTTTTATTTTATATAGTCCAAAATCCATAACTGTTAGTGGTTACACAATCAAGATATAGATTTATCGATTTATTTGAATTTGTCTCCTTATTATAGCTCTCCACATTACTCTGGTGTTTTCTATGTGTTGCCTGTCTATTGTTCTAGCACACAGTGCATCACTCCTAGTAGTCCTGATCTCCTACTTCCTTTATAAATTCCATGGCTATCATTGATGTGTAATTACGAGCATCTAAAGGGAAACCTGGTACGGTTAGTATCTGTTGGCTGGCTATGTTTACATGCAATAGACCTAAAAAATGAATACATGAGCAAGAAGACACAATGTTGCATTAATGCAATAATGCCAGCACTACTATATATAAAGCCTACTATATATTCTCAAGTGGGTTGCGGTAAATAAGCAAATGTCATAACTTTATTTAACTAAATATTAGTTCCCAGATTTTAATGCTAGCAGCTCATTAAAGAGGCATGAAGCCACAGCAAAAGCATTTTTTGAGACAGAAATCCATTACCAAGGGTGTTACTGCAGTTTGTTTGTAAGCTTTCAGAAACTTTAAATTGCCTTTAAATGTGTTTTAATGTATAAGTTTCCTATACATGGTTATTTATATTCCATATAATCTGTAGGGTTTTTTAAACTAAACAGTGGAAGGTCTAACTCCAACTCCACTGCCCTTTCATAGTTAACTCATCAAATGTGTTAACTGTATAGTGGTTGAACTGTGTTAGGTTTTAATTATTTTTACACTGTTTCTTTGATGAAATGGCGACCCGTCCAGGGTTTATCACCTACCCTCTCCCGATGACCCCTGAGGATAGAAAAAAGCAGACCCTCGTGACCGGACAAGGATAAGCTGGTCTAAAAATGAAAGGAAACATTTTTTAAGTTTTCTAAATGGTCACTTTAAGTTTTTTAAATTATATTCATAACTCTTGTAAAGGTTTAGGCCCTCCAGGGTGGCTACCATGAGATATTCAAGGCATGTCAAACATGCATGGGTCAAAATAACCCTGTGTGAATGTTTTTAATAAAAGAAAAACAATTGGTCTTAATATAAAGCTTAAAGTCCATTTAGATAGTATTCCCACTTTAAGAGCAAAACCTTTTTGATTTATATTAAAGGGTTAGTGTATATATGTATATTATATAAAGTATATCATATTTAAAGTAAGGTTTTATGAAGATGTTATCAGTAATAGTCCTGAAATATGTCAGTAACTGAGCTTTTTGGACAACAGATGTGAATTTAGAATGTTGCAGGCTAAAAGCTAATCAGATACGCAGCATCAATGAGAAGTTAACAAATATTTAGAACAGACTGTTTAAAATGGTTCTTTTCTTCAACAAGATTCAACGTTCAGACGTGAGGTCAACTCGGCTAAATGTTAACATTGACCTAAATTTCATTTATTTCATTTTGTTACAACTTGGATTCATTTTGTTTTGACCCAAAAGTATTGATTTAAACCTAAAATGAATAATTTTATGTTGTCCATTCTCTATCTTATAAAAACATGAGGTATTACTAATCTCACATGAGCTCCGTGGGTTTTAGTCAAACTTTACTATGAACTTTAATTTCATTTCAGCATTTGGCTTTGAGACGAGTTTTAAAATGATTTAGCCTGTTTTTGAGTAGGTTTTTGTCATTAAAACGGTTTAGTTCTGCTTTGAAAACCATCACATCTTGTTCTCAGCTCCTGTTGTTCATTTTTACTCCTCTCAGTAAGTATTCTTTGTGGTTTTCTTTGTTCTCATACACACATACACACACTTCACACATTTTCCTCCAACTGGTGTTTTGCAGCACCTGTAAATTCTTTCCACTGTAATTAACACATCAGTGTCAGACTCAAGGGTTTAAACATGCGTCTTCTGGCAGCTAAAGAATGGTTCAGTTGGCAGCAAGTGTCACAGTAGGAGCCTTATCAGTAGGTGTGATTTAGGTATATTCTCACCCAACACTGTATCATAGGAGGCAGAGATAGACTTCCATAAATACCAGCATCAGGATTAAAAAGTCCTTGCAGACTACTTTCATCCATTCACTCCAAACAACCACAGAAAGGCTGTGATGCCTGCTGATTTGTAAAGTTCATTTGCTTTAATATCTCCATATTTAGCATATACATAACTATAATTTACACTATGCATTTAAAACAGAACTCTACTATATATTTATCTATCTTAATGTAAACATACTGCACATTGCAAGGTTCATTCTAACATATTTTTTTTACTCCTCCATTAAGGTAATCCCCTCCTTGAGAAAAACATAGTTGCTAATAGTTTTCAATGGGTAAATTTCACCAAATGGTCTGCTTTGTCTTCTAAAGCTAAAAACTTTTCAATAATTATTAAGCAGTATCTACTAAAATATGAGAATATCAATATGAAAAAATACTCCACCAAAAATTATTATGAAATTAAACGGAATATAAACATAATTTATTAGAAAAAATCCTCTATAAACACTTTATTACTTCTAAAGAGAAATTAAATGTTGTATGTCATATGAAGTTTATTCAAAGAGTTGCTGTAAATGCTGATAGTTGTAGGCAGGAAGGCTCTCCTGTACCAGTCTGTGTTACTGCAGGAGAAGCATCTGACGTAAAGCATCCTGTAAACCAGTCTGACCAAGAGAAAGCTTGAAGAGTTACTTAATGTTCTTAGTTTTATGAAGTATCCTTCTTTGAACTATTATCTTTAGGTTTCACTGCTTTAACTCATTTTGACCTATATGACACCTCCCTTGTAACTCGTCTGGGATTTATGACTGCAGGTATTATTTGAGTTACTGTGAGGTTGATCAGCTGCTTCCACACCGTAAAAAATAAAACTACAATATATTGAGAAGAGTTTATATTCTTGATTTTTCTCGCATGAGAATATAAATAGATCAGTATCAACGAGAAAATATGTATCAGCCCAATTATTTCAACTCTAATAGTGTATAAGCGTGTATTGTTAAATACACTGGATTTGAAATTGGTTGTTGGTACAACTAAATTGAAGGAGTAGCTGTACCACATGCGCAGTGCAGCTTGGTCTACGTGGTTTCCAAGTCGGCAGCGAAGGGAACCGCCTGACGGCCTCGTGTGGTTGATATTTGTGATACTGCTGCTGAACTTCAACGTGAGCTCCATCAAACATAATAAAAGTAAGTATTATACGAAAATGTGAACTACGTTTTGAAATTTTATACAGTCAGTGATTTCTTGATGTAATTTGCTCGTTTGTCAAATGCACTCGAGTAAATGGTTGATCAGAAAGTACCATTGCTAAACTGCATGAGTAAAGTTCTCTAAATGGACCATCCCACCTTACATCTGCATTGAGTTTTATAATCTGTTTATTTTGTGTTATTTTTTGTAGCTTGCAATACTCTGTTCAATACTCTGTTAGACACCATAAAGTAGCTGGTCTTTCCCTCGCATGAACACTCAAATGTGCAAACACAAGAATACTTTATACATATCCCTCTCTTTATAGTTTTGTTTTTTTTAATGAGTAAGCAGTAGCGGAAGCTCATTCAAATATCTAGTTTTGTTCCTTATCATTCATCATAATGAAATAACCCCTGTAAATATGTCAACAATATAGGTTATACGAAATAATACTTTTAGTTGCATGTTAGCTTATGATGACTTTATGAAATTATGGTAAATTTGTAATGTTTGTATATTTCAGGTGGGAATATTGAGACCACATGCTGTGCAAGTTCTGCAGTTGTGATGCAAACCAGGAAAATCTCATCCGACACTACGAGCTGTATCACAGAAGACCTTATCACTGGCCTTGTGTCCATGCTCCTGAACATCCAGAGCAGCACAATGATGCCTCACATGAGGAGCAAAGACTTATTTTAGTGGAAGCAGTCAAGAAAGCACGAGTAGATGATTCTCTAATTAGAGAGAAGATGGATTTAACTTTCTCTTTGAGGAGAAAACAGGTGGTGGAGGAGCAACCCATGGTGATGGAAATACAAAACAGATGGCCTGCTTTGTTCTTGAGAGGGAAGGTAAGAGTTTACCATTTTTTCTATTTTTGGTAATGCAAATACCATGTACTTGAAATGATGTGAAAAATGTGCACCATTTCAGTTAAATAGTTTTACACATTAAGACAACAAAACTCATTCATGCCATGTCAAGAAATTATGCAATCTAATCTCTTATCTAATCTCAGGTGTAAAGCAACACACGACAGATTCCATTTTTTCATCCCTTACCTCAGAAAAGTGACGCAAGAATGTAACCATGTCAGCACACCCCACAATTCAATACGGTGACGGTGGTACGTATCGACGTCACTTCCTGTTGTTGCTCCGTGTGTCTGTTAGCGTCTGTTAGCGTCTGCTAGCTCGGCGCGCTCTCTTATTACTCCTTGTTCTCTGTGCTGAGACTTTTCTAAACTCACCTTCACGTTAATCACACATTTCTGTTGCTCCACTGAAGTTTATAGAAACCGTAATTGTTCTAAACTGACCTTTTTTGTGTAGTGAGCACTCGCTAGCTTAGTTAGCTTAGCTTCTCGTGGTACTATGGCTTCTCCTTCTGCTTCTCCTCTTTCCTGCTCTGTGTGTCAGATGTTTAGT
>JAVLVB010000359.1:330637-347172 GCA_032876305.1 Orestias chungarensis | reverse complement strand
CTGCTGATTCCAGAGGAGTGAATGCTGCAAGTCAATGACTCGATGCAATCTGCTGGGGTTCCTTAGATTGGAAACTTTTTCAAATTGATTTGTTAGAATGTATCCTTGATTTTAATTGATTTTTTGTAAAGTGCCTTGAGACGACACCTGTTGTAAATTGGCGCTATATAAATAAACTGATTCTTGATTCTTGAATAGTTTTTATAACCACCTTTTGTATAACTTGTGCATACCTAGTCTGCCTAGTCTTCAAAATCATTCAGGAGGAATTTCGTTCCACTATTTTTGTTGACTGTTTTAAGTCATTGATTTGTTTAAACATGGCTATTTCAAAGTCTTGCCAGAAGATTTTAATGAGGTTGAAGTGGAGTTGAGTTATTGCTATTTAAGGTTGTCTACTTAACTTTTCCATTTTAATTTAATATTTATAAAGTATATCAGGGACCCCCAACTCCAGGCCTCGAGGCTAGTGTCCTGCATGTCATGCATGTTTCCCTGCCACAACAGGACACCGGCCCTCAAGGCCTGGAGTTGGATACCCCTGAGGTATATAATGACAAGATGAAATATGTTGCATGTTGCTTTACATTTGAGGTTATATTTACATAATTTTAGGATTTGTTTAGGATGAAAAGTTTTTTTTGTCTTCTTAAGTTAAACCATGTAACTGAAAGGGGGTGTACTCTCTTTTTTACATGACTGTATCAAATCTTCTCATGTAAACGTATGCTTGTGGAAATATTGGTTTATGCACTTGACAGATTTGTGGGGAGTTTTCCGCATCACAAACAAAGACTTGATTGGAACAATCAGAGCTGCAGTGGACAAGTACACACCTAAACTTTTACGGCTGTACCGAGCCCAAAAAGAAAATGGAAAATCTCCCAGGGAGACTTGATGATGAGGTAAAAAGTCATGCATTTATTTAAGTTTGCTCAGTCATGTGAAATCATTTAGTTTTTATGTATGTTGGGCAAACACTTTTATTTAAATACATCTTTGACTCTCCATAGACATCTAACATCACCAGACATCGCAAGGATGTTGCACTTCGAGGCCTTCCACTGTTCCTTCGTGAGGAGTCCACAGAACTTTTCAAAGAGTCTCTTGTACGTATTTCATATCACAAGGAACAAAGGTTTGATTTCTAAAGATGAGTGAATAACTGATTTAAGAATATGCCATATCATATAAGTAGAGATGAACCGATTAACTGGCAATGGACTGGAATTTACTGATTTTCACCACGTACACTCAGCCAGACTAACACGTCAGCCTGAGAATATTTTACTGAGAGAACCAAAATGAATACGATTAAATATTATTGGACAGACGATCCAAAATGTCACCCATAGTTTTTCTAAACCGTTCTGAAGTCTCTTTCCTCAAACGTCGTAACGTCATGTTGAGGAGCTAGTTTGCATCATTTGTTGTAGAATATCCCATTTCAGATGTATTTTCAGTGGTGAAATCAGAAATGACTGCAGCATTTAGACGACACTAGGTTAATACAAATTGCTTATTGCTTTGTTAAACTTCACGGCATGATAATGACTGAGGAAAAAGTGATAATGACTAGCCACTGGTTAAGCAGACTGTCGATCAAAAGTTTATGTCCATATTATAAATAAACGTATTGCTTCATATTTAACTGATAGAAAATTTTGAAAAACCACACTTCCGGTGGCGCTTCAGAAAAGGTTCAGTCAGATTGAATAACAACTTCTACACCCTGGCCACAGATATTGATCCCAGGCTAGTTATAAAGTCACTGTTAGATTAGACA
Source organism: Orestias chungarensis (assembly GCA_032876305.1). Classification (NCBI taxonomy): domain Eukaryota; kingdom Metazoa; phylum Chordata; class Actinopteri; order Cyprinodontiformes; family Cyprinodontidae; genus Orestias; species Orestias chungarensis. Next base: position 345,386 of record JAVLVB010000359.1, on the reverse strand, counting down.
AGATTTAACTTTATTGCCTCTACACGTCATAAGTACAAGGCAGCAAAATGGAGTTAGCCTCGAGCCAGAAGCACAAAACAGTAAAGAATATATGTAAACAGAATTAAAGCGAGGAATTATAAGTGATAATGTACAATATATAATCTATGAACAATAGTGCAGATTTAACAGGATTAAAGGATAAAGTAGCAGATTATCTGCATAATTTCTAAACAATAAATTATACATAGCAGCAAATGACTATACAACTACTATTTCTTCTATTTTACAATAACAAAATAACACTAATATATGTTCTAATTAATAAAAATTAAAAAACTATGTAAAAAAAAAAAAAGCTTAAAGAATTAAGACAAAAATTGGATCATTATAGTAATGAAAATCTGAACCAGCAAAAAATGGTATTAGCAGGTCACACTCACTGAAAAATTGGAATGGCCAAGACAATTGCAATCGATGCAACAGATAAGGGAAAGGAAGCTTGAAAGCCAAAAGTGGAAAATTATTTTCCTCTCTTGTGAGGCATAGTATAGTAGATTATTTGTAATGCATCTTTTAATGCTGATCAGTGGTCTTCAGGAGACTGATCCAGAAGAGGAGGCTACTAAGGGAGAGGCTGTCGGCATACTCTTGGTTCTTGAGGACTGTGCTGCAGCAGTGACTTCTCTAGTGGTGTAGAAGATTGCTGTTATTTTGGTGGAAATAGTAGTTGTTGACGACCTCCCAGGTCTTCCAACTGCATTGGCGTATCTTGTTGGCCTTCTCTATGCTCTCAACATTTCCTACTCAAAGACTCTTAGCTACACTTTAGACACATTTCAAAACATATTCATGGATATTGGCTCTGATTGCACACAGCGTGTGTGATCTCTGAAGAACAAGCTCTTGCTTTGAACTCTGCCAATCTGCACTGGAGTAAATGACATATCCCAAACAGTAAATTAGACATATGTTTGGCCACAGAGGCTGTATTTGCAGTTTGTATTACAGTTTAAACAGTAGATCAGTTCTTTAAGATGGTTGGATATTGTTCTGCTGATTGTAGCTAGAGTTCTTGTATCTGTAAGCCTACATGTTCTTATTCTTGTTTTATTGGCTTAATTGAAGGTGAGCTAAAGACCACATAAAAAAAAATTCTGGAATGCAAAGTCCTGATAGATGCTCATAGAAACGTTGTTTAAAAGGTTAGATATTTACATCAGTATGTGTATATATAGTTTGGTTTTTGTTACAGTTACAGTTGTTGAGTTCATACTCTGAACTCCACTGTTAACTTATTTTAGGCCGTTAAATGTTATGCTGTGTAGGTATTAAGTCATACCTGTGGTGTGATTTAACATTTTTTTGTTCATTATAAAATGTGGAATTTCAATTTGATAACAGTTCAATAAAGTAAGAAAAACATGGAATTGAGTATTACGAATTTATCAAATAATGTAGTTACTTTGGCTAGTGAAAATAATTGACCAGAGTTAAAATTTACTGTGTAGTTAACTAGTTGTCTGTACTTTGTTGAATAACACCATTCAGTCAGTAAGCAAATTCATGTTGGCAAAATGAAGAATTTAGAGTTGAGAGAATTAGCCAAACAAACTAAAAGCAATTGGCACAACGATCAATTGAAACTTGGAACGATCAAGTGGCAAATCATTGAGAGAACACTAAATTCCTACTGCAGAAGGTTGCTTTGAATTGTTTTATATTCTCAATTATTCTTTTCTTACAGTGCATGCTTCATAACAATTCAGAGCATCAGACAATATATTCGTCCACAAAACGAATTCTTCTGCCAGAAACAGTGGAATAAAAAAAACCTACCGAAAGTGACAAAACAACTCCAACATGCTACCACCTTCAGTGGTGACAGTTGAAAGGTTGCAATTTTTTTCAATAGGGAGATAAAGTCATTCTTAGCAAGATGGCGATTGTCCTTGATTATACTTTTTTCCTTGAATCCAGAACGTTTCCATCCACCTCCAAGAACCTTCACGCACCCGTTAGCATTTTAAGGGAATATAAAATGAGGGGAGGAGAAACAAAAGGACAGACACTAGCCCTCTCCGTCCTCCAAGAAGGCAGACGTTTGACCTAATTAGTATGCTAATGATGGGCGGATAGGAGACGGCGTTCGGGTGCTGGGTTTTGGTGATTTAAGGCGGAGAGAGGAACAAACTCTTCCTGTCCTTTAATCGTTCGTCGTTCTCCTTTGAGCCTAATAGCTCTGCATCTCTCTGGCCTACATTCTTCCTGAGACAAGCTTATGTGTGAGGCGGATGGAGGACAATACCAAGCAGATAAGGCCATCCATTCATAAATCAAGACACAGGAAAGTAAAGAAAGCAGGGCACAAAGCTGCACTGTATTGTTTTTGTTTTCTCCTTGATGTTATAAGGAAACAAAAGTTGGCAAAAGTGCTTTGTTAGCCGGCTGTGTTTTCAGCTTTTCTTCAGACAAAGAAGCCTTTAGCTGAGCATTCAGCTGATCTTCAGGCTCACAAAGACAATAGACTAAATACCTCCCGACAGCTGAATACATCATTGCCCCTGTATAAGCCAGACAGAGCTGCAGTGAAGATGACGCAAATCTGAAAACAAAGGCAGAGAGGAGAAACTGAATGACCATGTTGGCATTTAGTTAGAAGAGCAATGCAGGACCCCCACTGTTTCATCCTGTCTCACATCCCCGACACGCTTCTCCTCGTCTCCTACGGCCTTTGGTGGAAAAGACATCTTCTCTAATTGTCTGCGATGATCTAAGGCCCGGCAATAGGACGAGGATGCAGAGGACACGAAGGATGAAAACCAGACAAAAGGGTGAATGGGTTGAAGTGAAACAGAAAGGGGGTGGGGGGTTGAAAGGGGAGAACGTAATGCAAAGAGTATAAGCATACGAAAAGGATAAAGACAGCAACATTTTATTCATTTTTTTCATACTGAAATAAAAAAATACATAACTGCAATGTTTTTTTAAAATATCGATCAAATTTACAAATGTGATTATTTTAATAAAAAGAAAAAGAATTAAGCAGTCAGGGTCAAAGCTACATTCCTACTCACTAACAAATGGCTAGCAGGTTGCACCAAGTCCATCAAAAAGCTTCTTGCACACTTCTGACTGGATAGTTGCTCATTCCGGATTCGTTTATTTACTGTCTGCTGTCTGTTAAATTCTTTTAAGAGTGACTTACAGTGCCTTGCAAAATTATTCGGCCCTCTTGATCTTTTCCACCTTTTGCCAAATTTGAGGCTTCAAACATAACGATTTGAAGTTGTAATTTTTTGTGAAAAATCAACAAGTGCAACACAACCGTGAAGTGGAATGAAATTCATTGCATACTTCAAACTTTTTTTAGAAATAAAAAACTGAAAAGTGGGGCATGCAATATCATTCAGCACCCTTGCGTTAATACTTTGTAGCGCCACCTTTTGGTGCAATTACAGCCGCAAGTCTCTTGGGGTTTATCTCTATCTGTTTTGCACACCAAGAGACTGACATTTTTTCCCATTCTTTCTTGCAAAACAGTTCGAGCTCATTGAGGTTGGATGGAGAGCGTTTGTGAACAGCAGTCTTCAGCTCTTTACACATATTCTCGATGCGATTAAGGTCTGGACTTTGACTTGGCCATTCTAACGCCTGGATTCGTTTATTTGTGAACCATTCCATTGTAGATTTGGCGTTATCTTTTGGATCATTGTCTTATTGGTCCCAGTCTCAGGTGTCTTGCAGAATGGTCCTGTATTTGGCTCCATCCATCTTTCCATCAATTTTAACCATCCTTCCCTGTCCCTGCTGTAGAAAAGCAGGCCCACACCATGATGCTGCAACTACCATGTTTGACAATGGGGATGGTGTGTTCAGGGTGATGAGCTGTGTTGCTTTTACACCAAACATTTTGCATTGTGGCCAAAAAGTTTGATTTTGATTTCATCTGAACAGAGCGCCTTCTTCTACATGTTTGGTGTCTCCCAGGTGGCTTGTGAAAAACTTTAAACGAGACTTTTTATGGATATCTCCCTGCGCTTTAAACAGAACTCTGAGACAATCACAGAGCAGGTGCATTTATACAGAGACTTGATCACACAAAGGTGGATTCTATTCATCATCATCAGTCATTTGGGACAACTTTGGATCATTCAGCGACATCCTCCCTGAACTTCTCGAGTGAGTTTGCTGCACTGAAAGTAGAGGTGCCAAATAATATTGCACAGCCCACTTTTCAGTTTTTTATTTCTTGTTGATTTTTCACAAAAAACTACAATTTCATATTTTTATGTTTGAAGCCTGAAATGTGGCAAAAGATTGAAAAGTTCAGGGGGGTGAATACTATTGTAACCCTTTATCCATTCGAAAACCAGCTTTGATATTTGCTTGAGTATCATGGAGAATCCAACTTTTTACATGTTTCACTTGTTTGTCTATCTGCGGTTAAGTAAACACTTCCCAATTACTCCTGTTTTATTGTTCAATCTGCTTTGACCAACAGACCAATAAACAGACTCCCAGTCTGATGCCCCTCTCACTGCATCCCAGTTGGTAGTGATACTAGGTTTAAAAAGCTTTGTGATTAACTAGCTCCGTCATTTCCCTAGTAGACTCATCACGTCTATGAGGAGATATTTTAGTTTAAATCGTTTGTGTCCATTTTAGAGCAGGAAGCTCTTTCTTGATTGGAATCCTCTGATTAAACAGTGACATCAAACTCACCTTATATTGACACTGGTGCCCCAGTAGAAGTGTTTATGGTGTGTTCTTCTTACCTCGAATGCCGGGACTCTTAGCTGGGAATGACGTCACCCTGAAGTTAACGGATCTGTTTATTAATAACACCAAGTTTGCCTCATATTTATTTATGTGTTATGTGCCACATACATTGCTGTCTTTGGTCTGCGTTCTGCTAATTATATCTCCACAGGTATGATTCTTTGCCATTTTGGGGTTTCCCAAGGATGCTTCAGGAGCGATCTAGTAGCAGCTAGTTTTTTGGTTCCTTTATTTTGTTTGTTTGTTTTTGTTTTTGTTTGTTTGTTTACTTGTTTCAATTTGAATATTGTTATGTGTATATGGTCCCTTTCCCTCTGTGCACCCCCCCACCCCTCAGTCATGTTTAGCTTTACAATGTATATAACAGCTCAGTAATCAATAAATGATCAAGGTGTGGGAATCAAGGGAGGCTCTATATTTTTAAAGCCTCACTTGGAAAAGAAAATCTGTTAAGCACAACTATGGCAGCCAGAAACCCATTTTACTAGCCATGATCCTGAACAGGACAAGGGGAAAAAAGAAAAAAAAAAGTTAACAGTGCTGAACTAAAGAAGTTGGTACAGGTGGGATTACTATATGGCAACGCCGATAATAGCCGCTGTTTTGATTGCTCTGTTGGAAAACAGATGAAAACTGCACAAATAGAAAGCTATTTTGTTTCCAACTTGAAAAAAAACACAGAGGGTATCTCTTGCTTTTTCTGTGTTTTATTTTTCCACCACGGTTTTTCTATAATGTATTTGGCGAACATCCATATAGGAACCCAACGTTTAACCTTAAACTTTCCTCTTGTAGTTAGTATTTAGTCAATTCAACGAATCCATTGCAGCAACCATGATATAACGTCAAAGACAAACTTCCACATTGAGTAACTCATTAACAAAAGCAGGAAGTTTAAAGATAAGTTAAAAAGTTAGGTTAAAACTAACTAGGCAAATGTTTCAATACATTTGTGACCGTATATAAAATGTTCTCCCTGTAGGGATTACATTTCTACAATAAACTCAAATTTGTGTAACTAACCAATCCACCCTTGGAGAATTGTTCAAATAAATCATAAAATGGATCCCAACAATTACCGTCCTAACGATGATAAGTTTATATGAACTCCTGGCAGTAACTTTAAATGATAGTTAACAATAATAGTGTGATACTTTTAATTTAGACAATTGAGATGCTGGAGTGTTTTTCAGGGTTATAGAGATTTTAATTGGATTTCCAGTTTATGTTTTATGATAAATAAAGACAAGAATCATTGTGAATTCCACACTTCTCTACCACTGATCACTTATTTTTAAGTAATAGGCTCTGACCTCCACCAGCCACTGAAGAGGTTTGCTCTCTTGGTGTTAACACAACAGTAAAATGGAAATGATTGAATCGCACAGGGTTACATGCATACAGGGAAATGTTTTCTCTGTTTCAGGTCAGTGCTACAGCGGGTGGGTGGGGGGGTCATTAGAATGTACAAGGATAGCTCTTTTCTGCTGTGCAAAACAGCACTCAGCATCAACACCCTTTGAAAGGACAAGGGAAGGGAGAAAGATGAGAGTGGACGTGAAGAGACAAAAAGTGACATGGTGCTTTTATTTCTCAGAAAGCTGTGCTGCAATCACTTTTCCAACAAAGGATTTCTCCCAGTCTTTTCTTGTCACAGTCCTGAGGCTCATCTAGGTCTGTAAATACGTTGGACGTTGCTGTCAGACAACATAGAAATGTCACAAACAAGAAAATAGGAGCACCTGAGCCTGACAACTTCACTATTTCTCTCAACTTCATCACTGACGACACATTTAAGCTTCAGTTTTCATACAGACCAGGATTGGCATAATGTGACAGAATCTGATATGTACATGTCATGAATCCGGTAAGCGTCTACATTGAGGAAGCAGCACAGGTAAAAGCAAAGAATCCAAAACCCCACAAAGAGAAAAGGATCCAGCACTATTCAGAAATTGTCAGCCTAATGTTGTGATTGGGTTTCCCTCTCGCTTTCATTTGAGATATAACTGCAATCATTCTTTCAAAATATCCCCAACAACGAGCCATCACAAGTATTTTTGGCATCCAAACTTATTTGATTTTAGACACAAGGAATACAATATGATGCAAAGCCTCTGTCAACAGCGATTCTCTGTGCACTTATTATTACAAAATGAAGCATCACAGCCCAATGAAAATGTTTATCAAGGCACCAAACCTCAACTGAATGTGCGTTTAAGCAATCTGGAAATATTTTATGTACAATTTAAAGCAAATCAAATCCTGCATCATTAAGATAAGAAGAGAGATAAGTAAAGGGGTGCACTTTCTTTTTCATTTTATCAAACCCAATGCAACAGTGGACAACAGTTAACACAGCGTAATCTCCCAACATTTGACAACTCCCAAATGCACTGTGATTCAAGGTCAAAGGTGAAGGTCAGGGTAAAAATGTAGTGATGTGTCGGAGTCACTAAAAGGTTTAAATTGTTGTGTATTTTAAAATGTAGACTTCTTTGCCATCTTGTTGTTTCTTTTAGACTTTTTCTTTTGTACTGTATTTGTGAAATCCATCCATGTGTCCGTCCACAATGCTTGTTCTTGTAGGATTGCGTGGGGCCGGATGCTGCCGGGGTCACAATGGATGAGGTGGGGTACATTCTGGGCCAGTCAGCAGTCCGAAGACACACACTAAAGACATTTACATGCACACTCCTATTAAAAGACAAAAACCTCCAATTTAGAGAGTCTAGTAAACCCGGCAGTCACATTTTTAGAACATAGGAGGAAGCTGGAGTACCCAGAGAAAACTGATTAATGCAATGGGAGAACATGCAAAGTCCTTACTGACAGCTCCAAAGTTGGATGGAAGTTGAACCCAGAACATTCTTGCTGGATGGCCAAAAGGCAATGAAAGGTATTCAGTCCTTATTTGTGAAATAGAATTTATCTTGGAAGAAGCAGCGTAAAAATGAATAAACATGAAAGTCTGTTCACCTTTGCCACTTCATCCATATCTCTATAACCACATCCCTAATGTTGTTTCCTCCCCCAAACACCGACTGAACCTCCTATGATCCCTGAAGGCAGCGCATAGATAAACAAACAATTTTAAAATATTTTCCAAAAGTATGTTTTCTGCTCTATTTCTTGTACACCACACAAAACTTTTGAGCCTTTGGTAATCAGAATAGCTTCCATTCAGTCGTATCTTATTTCTCAAAGCCACTTTTGAGTTGTTTTTTATCAGAAGTTTTTTGTTTTCATTACATCTGGCGCATCAGATCTGTTAAGTCCTGTAGTCTTTTGTTTGCCACATCCATTAAAGCATATCAGTTTGACAACTCACAAATGGTAACTAATAAAATAAAATAAATTTAAAAGCCTAATAATGCATGCTCAGTATGACGGATTGCTGTAAAGTCAACGACAACACAAGCCATTGTTTCTGTCTGCTGATTCCAGAGGAGTGAATGCTGCAAGTCAATGACTCGATACAATCTGCTGGGGTTCCTTAGATTGGAAACTTTTTTAAATTGATTTGTTAGAATCTATCCTTGATTTTAATTGATTTTCTGTGAAGTGCCTTGAGACGACACCTGTTGTAAATTGGCGTTATATAAATAAACTGATTCTTGATTCTTGATTCTTAATAACTAAATAGGATTAACAATAAGCAAATCACAAAAGGATAGAGAAGTTTTACAGTTTTTTAATAAAGACTCCAAGATCTTCCCCCATGGTGGAACTGACCAGATGCTCTTGATTCAAAGTTCATCCTCACGGCACCAGTAAGATAAAGCACAAAAAAGTGTTTGACAAAATTAAATATACAAACAATCAAATGTCTCTCTTATAGTTAGAACTAATGGATCTAAAATGTAAACCAGCGCCACCAGTGGTGACACAGCACAGCACTGCCTCTCCCCAGACTTCTTGTATGTATCTTAACAGTCAGTTGTTAAGTTAAGCTAAATCTGACCATTATAATGTTGAAATCTTACTGAAAAACAATTTACAGAACATTCATGTGCAAAAACTGATTTTCTCTTGTTACTGTTAGTTTGAGTTTTACTTCTAACGTACCTGTTTCTCTTGTCAGGGTGGCAGATGAGAAACTTCCTCACTGCACAACACTGGAATGGGAAGCACGGGTTTGTAGAATCTTATGGTGTGTCTCTATGTATGTGCTTGAGGGTTTAAGGGTGTGATTGGGACTGTGTGCTTGTTTGTCTGTCAGGTTTGGTCTTGGGCTGCCCCCTCTACTGGATCATCTCGGGGGGAGGGGGGCCTCCATCAATTGTGTGGGTCTGTATCTCCACGCTCACACTCCCTGGTGGTGGCTGCTCATCTATGGTGGTGGATTTCAGGTTCCAGGGTGGTAAATGAAAGGAAGTCTGTTAGGCTACTCCTTGCCACTAAAGTAACAATGCTGAGAGCTTCACTGTCTGACATGACACGTAAGAAAAAGCGGACGCATTTTAACTTTCTACTTTTACAACATTGAGTATAAGGCACTGTGACCCCATTCCTTCAGTGGTCCTGAAGCTCTTCACCTAAGTTTGAAGTGGCTCAGTCTTCATTTGGCTCAATGTCCTTAGGGAAGGTTCCACCTTCAGAAATATGCTAATAAAATTATATTTATGCTGCAATTGTAGTTTTCATATTCATTGGTTTTTACATTCCTTTAATGTGCAAATGAATGCAACTAGCTGTCTCATCTACATTGTGATTTTTTTGTTATATATTTCTGCCAGTGGCTTCAGAAACTTACAGGTTTTATCTCCTGTTTCTAAAAAGTATGACAAACTATTTTTTAAATGTCCTGGATTGAAAAGGTTCATTTTTGCTGGACAGTTAAGCCTTTGATAGTGAATGAATATATATATATATATATATGTATGGATTTAATGCAGAAAAAACATTTATGGCAAGAAAACAAAACGTTCTTTAAGCCAATAGATGTCAATTGCAGACATGTTTGAATACTTTCTTTTTATTATGCCACACCTCTGCATCAACATGCCCATCATCCAGACCCATAAACCAATAATTATTACAGCTTACTTTTACAAGACTATTTACTGGATTTTAAGTTACTCTTACTTTAAGTACCACTACATTTTGCACCATTGTTATATGGAAAATATCATTATAACCTGTTTACTCTAATCAAACTTTTTATTTTAATTCATTTGCATCTTTTAGAAACGTTTATATGATAACACACCTCTCCTAGAAATGAGACCATACTGCAAGTCTCAAGTGATTGTTTTAATATGAATGAAGAAGTAATGTGTTTTTTTTCATATAACATTAACAGGTTCATTAAACATTTTGTTTGTTTGGATGCATGTAAACATTATCTATAGTGACAAGGCGGTGCATCTGATATATAACACAGAACTTTGCACAGTACCCTTCTCATTACCTCAGTGTTGGTGTGGGTAGGGTACAGTCTACGGCACAGCAATACGTCTTATTTAAGGCTGCATTCATGCCCAGCTTGTGGACAACCAAACAATTGCTATACCCGTTTACATCATTAAAATGTTGCTTGGTTTGGGTTATACTCTACAGGGATTGTAATCATTTTTGATCACCTGTTGCTTCATCTTAATGATTAATAACATTATGTGTTATGAGTGTCGTTAATATCTTCATGTGTTTTGCAAGGTCCTTTGTCAAACCGAGCAGAAGGCCTCCAAAGCCTTACATAGAGAGCCTGATTGTGTTTGACACACCTTTTAAAAGCAGAGAATAAAAATGTGTATGAAACCATATAATTTCATTATAATACAGTTCTGTTGATAGACTTGGGTTCTGAGAGATATCATATGTTCATCATCCATAATTTCTAACTTGGTATTGTGGTTAAATACCAGGTAATGGTATTTTATTATTTTTTTTGCTTTCATGGAGAAACGTTGAGTATAAAGTCTGGAGTAGAATCTGTCTCATGAGGATTGTGTAGTTTGTCACACTGCAGGCACATTACGCTCATGCTCAACAGCTAGCGTAGAGCTTCCTCCTCAATTTAAATTGTATTACTTTGAACACTTTGGGAGTAATTTATTTTGTTGTTGTTTTGTTGTTGATGGAAATACTTTTATTTCTCTGCCAATATTATCATAATGACAAAATCCCACCTTCGGCTGAAGCCTGAAGTCTTGAGTCCTCCTAATGATCCTACAATGCTGATTTTAATAAAACCTTGGATTGTGTTGTAATTGTTGAATATTCACTATAATAACCTTCTGTTTAATCAGTGACCTTTCTAAAACCTGTGAGTTTTAATCTAAATCACATGTTGCTATCAAGCGCTTCAAACAATCCTCAAAATTGCTAAATATATTATTTGCAGTCAAACCATGAACATAAAACACCTAAAGAAACTCTACAAATGTTACTTTTAAGCAGCCCTACATAATTGTGTTAATGCATTTGTTGATACTGACTTCAATCTATTACAGAGCTTTAAGATTAGAATTAAGAAGGTAGTAAATAAACATTGGAAACAGGCGTGAAGCCAAATATTTCAACACGTTTTGATATGATGAAGCCAGCTGAAGCTGTTAACGTGTAAATGATTCTTCAACACTGTCTTGTACTTGTGGTCATATCCAGGGACAATGCTGTAAAAAGCCTTACGGCTACATTTCTTGGTTGATGCGTCCTAAAGCCACTTGTCTGGTTTTGTTATGTGTGACTGTATGTGACGTTGGTCTTCAGCATTAAGAGATCGACGTTTTGAGTTACAACTAAAGTCTTTTGGATTGCATACTTTTATTGTGCTTATTTTGAACTTCGTGGCAGTTTCCTCCATATTATGACTCCACAAAGACATCAGAATATAGTTCCCCTTAAAAAATGAACTATGGAAGTTTGACTTTACCACTTTTATCCTCTGAGAAAAAAATGAGAAAAACTAAAGTAATTTTGGAGCAATACTCAGCATCAAATCAAGAGATTATGTAACATGTATGCATACAATCCATTTTAAGTAACATTACCTTTATCTCTGTAAGCTTGTCCTTTAAAGAGAAAATGGCATTGTTTAAATGAGTAGGATTTATTTGGCTGATTTGCAAAGAATAATATTAACAAGTATTTGAAAACACTTCGTGCATCCAAAGGGAATTTAAACCTTAATGATGGGATGCACGAAACATGATGGCCAAACAATTTTTTTGTAAAACTGCTTCAGGAATAAAACCATGTAATCATCCAAATATCTGAGGAAAACATCAAAAAGAGAAGCAGGATTGTTCGAATAGGTCAACACACAAACACACGGAACGGCTAACATGCAAACTTAGAGTAGAAGGAGCGAGGACTCTAACTCTGGACCTCTGCAAGACAACAGAGTGAACCACTCCACCACTGATCAGAGAATAACTGTAAGAATTTGCTCTATATACATCAATCAAATCGATTTGTTTTTGGCTCTGCGGCTGCAACAAACAACTTGTTTTGGAAAATTATTTGTTTGATTTAAAACCAAGACTCAAACATGGTGATTATAGTCTGATGACCTGGGGTTTCTATGCTGCTTCATAACAATAAATACGATCTGATAATTGATGGAACCCTAAAGTCTTCTTTTTTAGAATATCCTGAAGGATAATCCATTTGTGATCTTTAGCTAAACTGTTTAAAGGTGATGAACAAAAAAAGAGGTCTGATAAAGATGAGCAAGTCCATGTCAGAATATCTGGTTAATGATACTCTTAACATTTTATCTAACTTCTTGTTTGTTTGTCATATATATTTATATATATATATTTCTTTTTTGCTGGAATAAAAGCACATTCTACACATTTAAATTCACGTTTCACATTCACACCACAAAACCTGCACAAAACCTTATTTAATATACAAGTATACCATTTTTTCCAAATCCAGGATTGATGAGTGAAAAGTTTCTATAATATAGATCATCGAAGATCAAGCCAGTAACATAATTTACCTTTTTAGATTTTAGAGGCAGGTCAGAAAAAATAGTTTTTTTATTGAACATATTTACGATGATTATGTTTTATACAATAATTTTTATTTTGTTTTCCAACTTGCTTTAATTAAGAATCAAACATTTATGAAATCTTCATCAGATTGTTATATTTAGCACCATGTGCTCCAGCTTTATACTTTGATAAGATATTTTTCTACTCTACAATAAAAAAGGACATTGTGACGTGTTATGTCTGTATTCTGAAAGAGTTTCTGTCTTCTTTAAAAGAAACTTCTAATTCCTACAAAACTACACTCATTTAGAGACACTACTGTTTCCTGGTTTTTGATGTGGGATGCTTCAGTGGCGTTCCTGTTTTTGCAGTGACCAAAGTTGGACAAAAAAAAAAAAACATGTTCCTGCATGGCTTGTTTTATTTAGAAAGCTAAAACTACAGGGAAAAGGCAGAGTAACAGTTGGAGAAATGGCTTTTCTCAAAAGGAGGCGAGTGTATGCAGGATAACAATGAGACGGAGAGCGACAGCTAGACGCTTCTGGGAGAGAAAAGCCAGGAAAACAAGAGAAGGAGGAGGGAGAGAAGGCAAAAGAAGAGACGAAAGAGAAAGAGAATTAAGCCAGATTGAAAGTGTCTGCCTCGGGTGGTACTAGTCACCCTGAATTATAAATGGTCTCTCACTTTCCAAGCCAAAGCACACAACCACAATAAAATACCCATGATGCATTTCCACTGGCAAACCACTTCACTCTACCCTGGGTTAGCCCTCACGACTAATCTCTGTCCTCTGCTTTGCTTCTCCTCCATCACTCTTTCCGTATTTTCAGTCCCTGGAGTGAAGGATTTCACAAACTTTGCTCTCCTTCAGTCTGCCTATCCTCCACACTCTGGTCAGAGCGTGCCGGTCCTGTCACTGCAAGCTGCAGAAACGTCCCTTCTGCCCCCCACTCCCCTTTATCTCTTTCCCCCCACATTCTGTAAAAAAGGAATATATTGCATTGAGAATCCCTAAACTCCTTCCATGCTCAGCTGGCCCAGTTTCTCTTCCAGCCAGCATCACATTTTGTTCCTTCTCATTTTAATTGCTGAAACTTTCCTCGTTCAAATCTTTATTTTCCCTGTGTGTTTGGGCTCTTTAGCCTTATATCTACCCACTTTAAGAGAACGTATGCTCAATGAAAAGCCTTTTATGGTATATCTATTGGGAGAAACCAGGACTATGTCAAAGAAAAAAGAAAGCCCTTGCTAATAGGTGAAATAGACAAGATCTTGGCAAAAAAAACAAAAAAACATTTATTCAGAATAAAGAGAGCAGCAGCTTAATACATGTGTTCACAATTAAGGAGATTTCACAGATTTTGAATGGTTTATTTTTATTTTTAAGAGAGCATTAAATGGTCTTTGTTTAGTATGAATGGGTACTTACAGAAATTTTATTTGCACCCTTAAGCTGAAGAACTTCTGTCTTTGGTAAAATCTCCAGTTTTATCAGAATTTCAACTGCATTTTAAATTAGATTATTTTCATTCAACTACATTGGACCCCCAATATTTGCTAAGATTAGGGACCACAGCCACCTGGGATTGGCTAATACCCCCTTAAAAATGCCTAATTCAAAAGTCCACACACGAAATATACTTTTTGCATTTAAACACACAGTGTACATAACACTGCAGGGGCTAACATATATAGTCTTCCCTAAGAATCAAGAATCAAGAATCAAGAATAAGTTTATTTATATAGCGCCAATTTACAATAGGTGTCGTGTCAAGGCACTTCACAGAAAATCAATTAAAATCAAAGATACATCAAAACAAATCAATTTGAAAAAGTTTCCAATCAAAGGAACCCCAGCAGATTCATCGAGTCATTGACTTGCAGCATTCACTCCTCTGGAATCAGCAGACAGAAACAATGGCTTGTGTTGTCGTTGACTTTACAGCAATCCCTCATACTGAGCATGCATGTAGCGACAGTGGAGAGGAAAAACTCCCCTTTAACAGGAAGAAACCTCCAGCAGAACCAGGCTCAGTACAAGC
>JAVLVB010000359.1:284940-330537 GCA_032876305.1 Orestias chungarensis | reverse complement strand
TAGGACGCACAACACGGAAGGAGACAAAGGAACCGAGGTGATGAGCCAGGACTAAGAGCTAGTGCAAGAGACTCACCAGAGACACAGGGACTGAGGAACTGAAGAGACAGGCGAGGGACATCAGAGGAGGAACAAAGGAAGGACAACAGGGAATAACCAGGGGAAGATGAATGCAGGCACGGCTAGGAGCAACGGGAAACAAACAGAGGCAAGGCTAGAGGCAATCAGGGCTAACGGGGAGATGAGGAAGCAAGGCTTGGAAGCAACGAGGAATACGCGGAGAGGGGTAAAGGCAAAGCTAGGAGAAACGAGAGAACAACATAGGCAAGGCTAGGAGCAACGAGGAATAGCAGACTATCCAGCGGTGAGTGTGTGAATGAATGTGGCTTAAATAGTGAGAACCGGGGTGTGATTGGTGGAGAAGAGGAGTGAATTATTGCAGACAGCTGTGAATGAAGGCGGAGTGACGAAACACAGGGAGAAAACAGAACCAAACAAAACACACATCATGACATGGACTAGCTTTTCAGCATCTTTCCTACAGAGAATATTTCTAATTTTTGCTATATTCCTAAAATGAAAGAAGGAAATCTTACAGACCTGTTTTATATGAGACTGGAAAGACATTTAACAAATAACACCAAGGTTCTTTACATTGTCACCAGATGCCAACCTGATTCTATCCAGGTCAAGTGGCTGACTAAGCAATTCCTTTTTTAGAGGTTCTGGTCCAAAGATAACAACTTCTGCCTTTTCAGAGTTCAAGAGCAGAGAGTTTAATGTCATCCACATTTTTATGTCATCTAGACATGCCTGTAATCTACCAAACTGACTGGATTCATCGGGATTTATAGATAAATACAGTTGTGTATCATCAGCATAAAAGTGGAAATTAACACCATGCTGTCTGATGATTTTACCAATAGGGCATGTATATAGTAAATAGAATTGGGCCAAGTACAGAACCCTGTGGTACTAACCTTACAATACAGAGAAGATTTGTCATTTAGATGAACAAACTGGGATCTATCAGACAAATATGATTTAAACCAGCCTAGTGCTGCTTAAGTATGCTTTTGGTGGCAAAGCCAATCACCACTAAGGAAAATAAATGGAGTCCCTGTATTGGCTGCTTTGCGAACTGCAAATAGAGGGGTCCTTTGTATTCTGAGAGACTTCCTGGCCAAATTATTTCTTAGAACAGAGAAATTACTTATTTCCTTTGTATTCAGCTCAGGTGAAAGTAGATTATATACACATTCCTACAAAAAAAAACTTTTCTGCATAATTAGATCATTGGCACCCATTTCTTAATAATGTGATGTCATCTATTGTGAATAGTTTTTCCACTAACTAAACCCAAACGTCAGCCATAAGAGAATGAGACACTAGAACTCATTTGCCCTAAGTAGAGACTCAACCTCATTTCTTTCGGGGGCAGTGTCCCTGTTACTGTTGAGAGGTATGAATAAAAGATTAGAGATGAAGATTCTTACATGCAAAATGTTTTGTAAGAAAACTAATGGCCAGGCACCCTCTACTCCAAAATCACAGCTTTAAGATCCTGTTCCTGAAAACTACAAACAGAAAATGTTACAGGAGGAATTCCAGGGATAGTTGAAACTGCACTGGGAACAAACCACAAGTTTTACAGGTGAATCATCTAAAAACAATGCAATCACTGAATAATGAACAGCAACAACTCCTATCAGTTGTTGTTATTAAGATGGAAAAGGTCAGTAAAGAAGCACAGCACTAACAGGGCGCATCACATAAGCACCAGGGTTCGACAGAGGTCCTTCTATATGGACCCTCACAACATGATGCCATAGACAATTACACCAGTTTAAGAAAGCAGTGCCAGAGTTTGGTACTTTATCACCATAGCTTGTATGCAACACAAAAACTTTTGGAATGTATTAAACACCTTACATTCGGTGTCCTAGCATATTCGAGCTAGAATTCTACATAAGAAATTGTACTCAATGTTTTGCCTGGTAAAATAAAGGCTTAATGATAAGTTGTTACTCTATTAGTATGGGATCACTTGTGTAACTGAATAAACCAAGAAGCAATGTGTTAGGCTTGACGATGTTTCTGCACTTGTGTTCAGGGTAAAGCTAACATAAAGTACACAGTGATTTCAAGCACATCTGTCCTTCTGTTGTTGCAATCTGACTGATAATTAGATTGAGTACTTAGTATTTATGTCCTCAGATGACTTTCCAATTGAGCTATCCAGCTATAATGATCAGTAATTTATGGTATAAAATCTGTGCCTTGTATGGCTGTTTACTGTGTATTGTTCACATTTTAAGAGAACATATCATTGGTGAAAGATTTCATGTAAAAAGTGAACATTTCTAAAGTATATACACATAAGCAGGAACATAAATGTAGAGATTGAAAGGCAATGACACAGAATGCCCTGGTTCAGATGCAACATGCAGACCTCCAGTGTCAGCTTGAAGAAGCTATGGGGTGAGGGGTGGGGGTGTCAAATGTATGTGGATTTGTGCAGCTGGATCTACCTCAGTGGAGCCTACCCTCTTTCCAAATGTCAGAAGAATGTTGGACCCTAGGGGTGTGTTGGAGAACGAAGACTCTGGTGAGACACACACAGAGTTCACCTAGCTTCTAAGTGTGTAGGTTTCAGGGGCAGAGCATGCTAGGAGCTCAAGCTCATTAGTATCCTTTGCCCGTTGACAACAGCCTAAAGGTGTGGTGCACATCTTATGTGTTTTTGTTAAATCTGAGGGAGCATGTTTGTGAGTTATTTTGGAAGTGGGTCCTAATTATTTCTTGGTCTGGGGGCCCAAACCCTTTTCTTCCATAGTAATAAACATTTCTCATCCATCGTCTTTGTTTGTTTGTTTGTAGGCTTTTACATTAAGGAACAACATTAAGGAACAACATACATCTTCTGCATGTGTGCTGTGTATTATCAACTCATTTAATCTAAAAATCATAAGCCTTAATTTGTGATTTTGAGAAATTGAGCTCCAGGATTTTTCTGTATTTACAAGGAGAATATTATGAAAGTTAGATTTTATTGGTTGAAATAACCGAGACCCAACATGATTTGCATAAATTACAATATTGTGTTGTGTGCAAACTAACTGCATTGCAGTTTTAAATTAAGTTATTGTTTTATAACTGAGAACTTTAGATGAAACTTTAGGCTTGTTCAGAGTAATGGTGTGTTAACTTTCACAAAATCCAAGAACACCACAAGAAGCTTATCTAGATTCTATTGGTTGAAGTCACACTAAAGGCACCCTACAAGTACAATTTCTGATGAATAAATATGGATATTATTGTTTCCATCTAGAGTTGAAATACAATTCTTTACTATTACATACATCAAGGTTAAACATTCTATATAACCCCGTTATTCAACAAAGAAAAAAATATGGTTCTGTTTAGAAATGTGGCTAAAAATGTAACATCATATTTAGGTGCTATAATTAACCAACGACCGCAACCAAAAAATCTATCTACATTTATATGAGAACACCTTCTGAAACGTGCTAATAGTTTCGGATGCTGATTAGGGAACTATTTCATGTTCAGACGAAACCGCCATGACACCTTGAATCTGCTGTAGTTGTCATGCCAAGGCACCAGATGGCCCTCTGACTTTAGCATGTCATCAAAATACGCATGACCTTCATTTGAAAACAGTTAGATCAAAGATTGCAGCATCACATTCAGACTCGTGCTTCCTGTTTTCCCAAAAAAAAAAGAGGTTTGACAACCCGAAATGTGATTTAACTCGCCACATTCTTTATGTGATTTTATTTTAGCCTCTTTGTTAAGTCCAGTGAGAGTGAACACAGTAGATGGAGATCTAGCTTTGGTTTCGTTTATGAATACAGACAAACTACTTTTTAAGAAACTAAACTTAGCTTTGATTTATAGTTTTTGGTTAACGGAGGACAAGTTCACCTAACCTAAGTGTCTATAACTTGCTTATCTTAAAAACAAAGGTACTTAAACTTCTCAAACATGAACTAGATAATGGTACAAGTTGAGTCTTTTAAAGATAGTTTTGAGATTTCCTGAATCTGAAACTTTAATCGGAAGCCAACTTCAGCTTCATCTGTTTTATTTACAGCATTGAATGTTGTAATGTCTGAAAAACTATTGACACATCTTGCTACTCCACTCCCCTACTGTGTTGTGTAAGAGCCACTGTTAATGATGCATGCTTGGTTCCCCAAACAGGTGGAAACTGGTGTTTGAGCTCTTTACACAACACTAAAGTTCCAAACTACCCAAACAGAACCAGTTCAAGAACAAGGTTTCTTTGCTGGAAACACCGTAAAGGGCTTTTTTCCTCAGATTTAGGTCAGGTAATGGTGCTCAAAAAACCCAGTATAAGAAAGAGACAATATTATATAATATGACAATATATAATATATAATGTTGCAATAGAATAGGTTCAGCAATCACTCAATTTCCAACTGGCTTGTCTATATTGTGATTCATAAAAGTTGAGTGGAGCAGTATACAAAACATTTGCAGTCATCACGACGTTATACAATGAAAGAATGAAGCAGTTTTTCACCTTAATCACAGATTACAGAAATATTAATTGTTCAAGGACAGTTGATATTAATATTTGCGAAGTTATTCTTTCTAGTGTTTAGGATAAAAAATGAATGAATATCTGAAAGAACTTTTTCCCATCACGTCTGCTTTTCTTGCTCTGCAGATGTCGGGTTTGTTCTAACACATTAAACACATGGTGCGATGTTTCTGTGGGAGGTAATAACTGCAGTTAGCTCCAGAACAGGAATAGCTGAATGGTATCCTAATAGGAAAATGTGCGCCATTTTGGTGTTTCATCATGTTATGTCTGCATGTGTGTTGTTACAGGGAGCTGATGAAACACCATAAAACAAGGGAAAGGTAGGATTGAGGAGCTGCTCAATCTCTTCTGGACACCAGAGTATAGCGAACAAACACACACACACGTAACGCAGCAAGACTCTGTGTTTAATTATCTTGGAATGAAATGAACCGTGAGAGACGGCTGTGAGGAGTGTATGCGTGTGGATATGGGTGCATCTGTGTGAAGTGAACCTTTTCCCTGCATCTGTTTCAGCGTACGTGTTTGTGTGTAGTTGTTATTAGGGAACACGAGAGAGCAGTTGGTTATGGGAAAACAGAAGGAGAACTGAGCGGTAATTCTTCTCGTCATGAATCATTTATGAACATTTTGTGTCTGTGTGAACTTGTGTGTGTGTGCGTGTGTGAGTGTTTTATGGCCGCCCATTGAAGGATCTGCTCCTGCTTCTACCAGATTCTAATCACCAACCCTGCTATCTCCTTCTGCCGGAGCAAACAGATTATTGGACTCATTTAAATGTAACCTAACACTTCGCTAGGCCTTTGCAAGGCCACAGATTTCTATAACATTTTCTTCAAACTGACACAGTTAGATAAAGACTTAGTGTCTACTACATTTAAATTCAGATGCAAAGTACTAAAGAATTGAGCCCTTTAAAATCCAACCATGTGATAAAATATATCCATTTCTTATAGAGATCTGAGAAAAGATGAATGGCTAAAAATATAAACTCAATTTTACTTACTTATTTTTGTACAAAGCCCAACAACACAAATATTGAAAATTTTCAATGATCAGGACAATAAACTTTAAATTAAATCTTAAATCTGAAAACATTTTGTCATCAACAGGGATCTATAAGCACATATGAAACATTCCAAAAGAGTCAAAGTTGCAAACAGGATGTTTTAAAGCCTCTCATTTTGAAGGTATTGATGGCAGTTGGAATGAATACACTTTTGTTTGTGGCTTTTCTTGCCAGAGGAACTTTATATTTCCTGCTTAATAGGAGGAGACTGAGATGGTAAGGTAGTGGATCACCCTCGTCTACACACTGTTTATTGTTGCCGATTTGCTGTAGTTGTGCTAAAGGCAAATACAAGAAAATCCTTAGAAACATTAGCATCCATGCTGTAGCGTTTGCACGAGTGCTAGAACAGATCACAGGTCTCATACTGTTAGGACAAAGGAACAGTTTTATCAGAAAAGTGAAAAACATCATTTTAAACAAACGTATAATCAGCAGCTTTAAAAGCGTCTCAGGAAAATAACTACACTTCTTATCCTTCCACGGTCACTGGGAGGAGGTGGCTGGTGCATTTCTGAAGCATTAAATGTGCAACAGGTTAGATCTTGGAAATGTCACGAGTCCAAGACAGTTCAAAATTTAAGCTGTGTTTAAACAGAAGGCTAATATGTCTGAAATTGATCTTTTTGCCCATGTGCAACTAATATTCCACTTTTTATGGCATTGTAAGCATCCCAAGTCCAATCTTTTCATGCACAGAAAAGTTTAGTTACAGATATCCTATTGTTTTCAAAGAGTCTAATGTTTAAACAGTAATGTTGAATTATTTCCAGTATTATGTAATTGATCTGAGAAATGCATCATAATTCTGCATCAGAAGAAGCCGGAAGTGGTCAATCAGGATGCAAACAATGGCTGAAGCAAGCAGTGCCGAGTTTTGCTTTCTTTTCTCAAAAGTAAGCTTCATTGTTTTATACTCTTGTAACAATATAGCAGCATCCATTGTTACGTCTGAAAACATTGGGGTCATAATACATTCACACAGAAGTCGGATGGCGGTGGCATTTAATTAGTAGTATCAAAAACCATGCATGAAAAAAACTCAGAAAATGAGAACTAAGCGTCAAGACCTGCTGTGGAAACTTTCACGTATGGGCTCGACATGTGTGGAGCGACAAATGTCAGCCATTGTAGGACGCCATATTAACTGAATATGAAAATGATGCTTTCATCCTTGTTGAAAGTGGTTGCAGACTACATGGTTTGGCATAATCTTTACCGATTGGTTGATCCATTCAAATCCAGAACCTTCTTCCAAGGCTGTTTCTAACAACTGTTCCACTGTGCTAACTAAGGCGTTGTCATCCTCGGTTGCTGCATGTTAGATTCAGAACATGTTTTGACTCATTATTCCTTCATTTTTTCATGTACCAGTTTTAGTAAAGACATGAAAAAAAACAACGTATCAGAGGAACTTATACATATAAATGAGAATGTACATAATAATAATAAAATGTTTAATGTTGTTCAGTAAAGTTCTACTTTGTAAATGATCTTTTGAAACAAACACTACTTTTCTGTGTGTGACTTGTGCCACTGTGACAGCTTATTTTAGAGGGAACAGCTGGGGGTATTAAACAGGCGTAGAATAGTTTCAGTGTGCTCATACACTCAGATAGTCACGCCACAAACATGATTTGAAGATTATTTTTTGTAGGATGTTTAGATGAGCGTTTACTGCCAACAGGGAGCTATTCTCCATCTATATTTAACATCTATATCATCTTTGAGCGCAGTGGGTGATTCATCTGGAGGTTGTGGTGGCTGACATTGAGATCATTTTCAATTAACCTACTTTGATCAGCCTCCTAAGTGTTTTATTTTTTTTTATTTTTGTGCTGGAGGAGATATGGAGTCCCTCTGAGTCTAACGCTGCATGTCTTTTTTAATTTAGCATTTTAGTTATCATCCAGGATCATCTAACGCCCACTCCTTACTGTGCTGGAATTAAGACAGCAGATTCCTCGGAACTGTCAACCTACACAGTTTAATGAACAGCAGGGTGAATTCCAGGTATTTGATCTCATTGTCATTTTCTCTTCTCTTAATGTCCCAGCTTATTCTAAGGCAGAATTTCTCTCCAATAAGTGAGCAGTTTTGAGGATTAGCCCAGTTTATGGATGGAAATCCTAATTTTGGCCAGTCAAGCCATCTGTTGGATATCAGGCTGTGCAACACAGCGCTCTTTATCCTGAAATGATATTTTACTGTGCCTAGTATAATCATTCAAAACCCTACAACTATTAATATTTTGCCCGGTTTTTGTGATTGACCACGACATAATTGTAATATTGTAAATGCACATATACTGTAGGTTTAATATCTTTTACAACCCACATGCTTTTAAGTACTTGTTCAAGGATTCAAGGATTCATGGAAACTTGATTGGCATTCGCAACACATGTGGAACATGAGGTTGAAAGAAATTGTATTCTCACGGTCCAGTTCTACCCAAGAGCTAATATTAAAATAGATAAAATAAAGTTAAAAAAGGTAAAATAAAACAGAAGGTAATAAACACAAAATATACAGAAATATAAGGGAGTAGGGAGTTTGTAGTAGCAGCAGCATGAATGGATGAATCGTAGTGCAAGTTTGCTATAGCAGCATGATGTTGAGTCAGTTTAAGGTGTCTCAGTGCGGGTATGTGAAGGTGATCAAAATGTATTGTCCATGTAATGTGTCAGTGCAGTGGTTGTTCAGGTAGAGTTCGAGAGTCCCACAGCTTCAGGAATGAAGCTGTTTCTGAGACGGGGGTTTTTTTACACTTGATGCTCCGCAGCCTGAGGGGAGCGGGACAGAAAGTGAGTGTTATCAAACCCTCCTGAATCATTTTCTCCTAAGGCTTTTGAGGCGTGTCTCATGTGTCTCTTTGCATCTCCAAAGATGAAAGTTTAAAATCCTTCTTTGCAATATTGTCATTGCTGGAGGAGCAATGTTGAGTCTTACCACAGATTAGCATTTGATTTTATGTTTGAACTTTAGATAGGCCACTTTATATATGAACCACATGTGTCAAACTCCATTCCTCATGTGCCATTTCCTCCAATCTTCCTTAAAACTCCGCTTGGTGGAATGTGTGACTAATTCTGCAGCCTGAGCTATGGATCTCTGCAGCTTCTCTGGAATTGGGCCGTATTGATTTCTTCTATGATTAATTATCCCCTGGTCCAGCCGGGGAGTTTAGGTGAATGTTGGTTTTTTCGTTTGTAGTTGTGTGATGCTATTTTTCATTTTCAGATGATGGATTGAATCAAATTGTGTTATATTTTTAGCTTTGAATATTATTATCCAATCCAATCTGGATTTCAGTCTCCCCACAACTTTTCAACAGAAAAAAATACAAGAGCCTAACAAGAGCCTAAAAAAAACAATAATAAAATAAGGTTAAGGATTCTAATACGTCCAAATATAGAAAAGTTCAGCTGGAATGGATTGCTGTGTTGTACTTACCGTCTGTAAAGTGCCTAGCCTTATTCAGTCAAAGACACCCCATGGGTTTCTAACTAATACAAAGTTATTCCTTTAAGTGCCTGGACAATGTCAGCAAGGTACTACATGATCATATATTTCATTTATATGATCAGGGTACAGAGGTGTTACTGTGTCAAATATGGTTTGGCAGCTCTTGTTTAACAGTCAAATGCAATACTTGATTTACAGAGACTCTGTGCTCACTGCAAGCGAAATCAATACAAAGCACATCAGTGCTTGAAGCAGAATGAAAGGCCAGCCAGAGGCAGCATTTTTACCATTAGGCATATTTACTGTAAGGCCATGGCAGACGATTACCTTGCTTCTGACCTTAATCAACTTTAAAGCCATTACGGCTGACTGGTAGGAGACAGAACAAACGAGAGGTCATCAAGCAACTTTTAAATGAGTGCAGTGAGGTGTAATGTAGGAGAGATTCAATGCAGCATTCTAATGATGAGACAAGGGGTTAGCTTATAGCTGGTCGATAAATGCTCTTTGTGGAATGCCATTTCTGTTAGCTAAAGAAAGAAATAGATTAGATAAAATGATGCACAATGATTTGGTTAGCTCCTAAACAGGAACAAAAGGCAGATCAAGTGTCAGAAAATACCACATGTCACTCACTTTTAAAGTGGACATCATTTTGCTAGCACCTTGCTAGTTTTTTAGTTGGGCCCGCTGTTGCCTTGAGAACTGCTTGAATTCTTTATAAGTGGATTTTCCTATACAGTTACACCATCTACTTGGAATGATATTAAACAGGATGCATGCTTGATCGCTTGTTTACACCAATTGTAGCAGAAATCAAAACTCATTGGGCATCTAATGTTTTCATCTGTTCCTGCCCAGTTTTTGTAAACCTGCGTGAGTGTTAACCCATTGCAGCTTATAAAGCTGCTAGCAATAGCCAATCTGCTTTAAGGTTTAAAGTGCTATGATTGCAGAGATGGTATTCTGAATACTTTAGTCTAAGTTGTGGTGATATCAACTCCAGTTGTTTGTCTTGAACCTGTCAGTCCATTTTCTTCTGAATTCTGACCCGACCGAGGTAATTCCATCCTCATGGCTGGAGCTCATTGAATAAAACCCATTTTAAATAGAAACTAACATATAAAAAACACCAAACTTTCCCCTTAATAAATTAAATGAAGATTCGACAATTACATTGTTCATTTGTGCAAAATATAAGTTCATAAAAAAACCTCTAAAAGAAAGTAAATTTTTTGATTCATCAACTGACTGACAAATAAAGCAGACCACCCAATGTTCCCAGTGCAACTTACCAAATGGCAAAAACACCATTGATTATTGATTTAGAGGATGCAGATGTTCCACTGCTGTTTATGTTTAGGATTTATATGGGTAATTACTGCTTAATGGATAAGTTCTGAATTTCTCCCCCAGTCAGGTAAACAGGCGCTTGTCTCCACTGTAGAGCTGTCGCATAAATATTTATGCTCACCATGGAGCAGTGCTGCCTGGGAACACAGTTAAATTGGAAGTAACTTGTGATCAACACACCTCAGTAAACATGCTTTACACACTGTTTTCACCTCGGCTCTGCCTGCCTCCAGGCCCGTCTCCCCCGCCTCAATCTCAGTTCTCCTCACCTCCCCTTCTGCAGTGCTCCCCACCTATCATGGAGGCTCAGTGTCAATTACGGCAAATAGTGACACCGCTCCCCCATCAGCGGAAGAAAGGAGAGCTCCTTGTTTTCTTTGAGAGACAATCCACCAAAGACTCACTCCCCTCACTCGCTGCAGCACGAAAGGTTCACACTTAGATAATTGGCTGTCTCAGTAGATCCTCAAAAGTTTGCATATTCTCCTCAGATTGAAGGCAATAAACAATACAGCATGAATAAAACATAAAAACCAATTATTCATGTCAGGCATATAAACAAATGATTTCCTTTTGTAAATATTTCATTTGAGGAGTCTTTTGCAGTGTTGCCTTGTGTGGCCCTGAGTGGGGTTGAAAGGGATCACAGGAAGGGGAGATGATCTTTTCCAAGCTCAGACATTTTGTTAAACATTAATGGGGCCAACGCTGCACAGAGGAGGCTTTAATCTTCTCAGCGATTGAGCCAATATCTCCTTCTCCCACCTCCCTCTCTCTTCATCTTCGCTTTCCATCCTTGCCACTCACCTCTGCACACTCCCGCCCTCTTCATCCTGATCCCCTTTTCCTTCTTTCATCTCTTTGCCCTAGTCTCTCCTCTTTTACCCCCTTCCCTCCCTTTTCCTTTCAGTTGACGGATTGGGCCATCACCTCCCTGTTCTCTGCAGTACATCATCTCAGATCTGGGTTATTCAAATTAGGTTAAAATCTCATCAACCCTTGCGACCCAGTTAGAATCTATTTGTCATTTTCAGCTTTCTCAGAGAAAAATGGCTACAGCTGCACCAAAATAGTGTGTTGATACAGGTTTAAGAGGATGTTCTATCAACAAGGCTTGTCTGATTCTGGGTTTTATAAAACCAAAGCAGGAATTCTCAGAATAGCGGCGGTCCCATCCTCGGTATACCTTTTGTGCCTGAATGTTTTGTGGTGTACACAAACAGAATCCACATTGAGGGAAAAGTCTAGTTCAAGAAGCGTTGCTGTTTGCAGATGATATTGTTCTCTCTGAGTCTTTGACTGTCACACAGCAGGAAAATTTAAATCAAATCAGACTTTTTTTTTGCCTAAATTTGACCCATGTCTAAGTTTTTCATGCCAAGCTAAACAGCCCAGATCTTTTAAATATCACGTTAAATGTTTGTGGAAGTAAACATCGCACTGCTGTGTTTTTCTTCTTCTCCGCATGAAAATCGCTTTGGTGTTGAAAAGCGTTCCCACTGAAGTCTAATGGCGTTCACATCTCATTAGTAATGAACAAACACACAAAAATCCGAATTGAGAAATTAGACCTGCTGTGTAGCAGCTGATCCAGCCTAGTGAGGATGTGTTGCTCCCAAAATGACTTAATAAATTTCTGAAAATCTAACTTGATGCTTAAAATTATTCTCTTATAATGTCTAGAATTTAAAAAAAATTAAAAATAAATATTGGATATTTTTATATTTTTACACCTGTCAGTCCATTAATGATTCTCTGTTGTTAAAGGTCTCAAACTTTATGCACGGTCTTGGAGAAGTATAATTTTTATCACTCTTGCCCCCATTTGACTTCAAGCTGTATAAGTTCTCCTAGTATAAACATTTTTATTTCCATACTTTTTAAACATTGCACTAAAAAATACACTTGATTTCAAAATCAAGTCACAAATTGAGCCTTCATTCAGAAGCAGCCTCATTTGGAAAATGTATAAGTCTAATAAGATGTAAATAAGATGCCTTATTATATATCTAAAATGATCAGTAGAAAACCGCACGAAATTAAAGACATAAAAATATCTATTCCCTGATCACGCCCCATCAATTAACATACAATGATCTGGAGTTGACTGCTGTCTGTTTAACAGGAAAATAATAAGAGCAGATTTTGTAGTTGCAGTTATGTTATACTTTTTAAATGATGTCTCAGATTTAAATAAACATCAAATCCTGCCATGTCTTTGAACTGTGAAGGTTTTTATGTTATTTATGGTCTTAAAACATCACTTTCCGTTGGTTTTTCCTGCATCATGACCGGGTATGTTGCCAATGCCTGAAATCATTGAAAATGTCATTTCAGGATGTTCATTAAAATAAACGTAATAATAAACAATAGAATAATTTTTTAGTCCCACATATGGAGTATTTGTATTCTCCCTGCAGAAAGTGAACAGAATAACAGCAGCAGAAACAAGAGCAGAACTGCTTAAAGGTACATCACATAAGGTGATGTACTTTTATCACCTTATGATAAAAGTACATAAGGTGATATGTACATCACTGATGGTACGGTGGGAGTATGAATGATCCCTTTCTTTTAAAGGTAAGCAAAACACTGGAGTAGCAGGGAGACTTGTAAGGAGACAATCCATTATTGAGATGAAAACAATCAGGCCTCAAAGGCTTTAGAGGCAGAACAAGTTTTCTTCTGTAGCTTTATGCTATGATGGGTTTATCTTGTACCACATTGAATACTGCAGCTGGTTTTTTTTTAAATTAAGTCCTATTCCACTGGATTTGGCTTCCAGTGAGACAAACGTCATTTATCTTAAACAGGATGAGCAGAATTAAGCCGCTGCCAGTTCACCAGGTAATGTTTTGAAACAAGAGATTGGCTGCTCTTCTTTTAACCCCACATATTTTCATATTTCAGCACAAACATGTTCTAAATTCCTGTCTTCTCCACACAGTGAATATTTAGACTCTGTTAACGGATTACTCTGTTCCTTCTGGCGGCCACCCTTAAGTTGCTTTTTACATCACTACTCTTCTTGATCTTTTCTGCTCTCCTAAAGTGTCTGAATTTTGTGTTGCATATTTATTTCCACAGAATTAGCATCACAGATGCTTTTCCTGAGCTCTTTGTTATGTTTTGGGGGGAGGAGAAGAGGGAAAACGCAGATTATGCTACGCGTTTCTCTAAGAAACTCTCAAAGAAGCCTTTCTAGGCTTCATAAAGCTGTTGAGTAGCGCTTGAGGCTTATGATAAAGAATTCCATATACTTAAGAAAAAAAACAACCCTGACTTTAAATCTATTTTTTTCTCACGTAATCATTGATTGTTTTTTTTTCCTTTCACCATATTTTTTTATTCATTCTCCAGTTTTTCTTTAACTGGGTCTCCTTTATAAAGGCAGTGAAAGCCTTTTCAGACTCAACTTGACCAAAACTTAAAATTTTGCCTAAAAATTCATATTTGCTGTAAAAATATAGTTCAAATTATTAGGTAATAGCTAATAAGACACCTCCAACACATGTTACACAAAATAAAAGACTGAAGAATTGATAGAGCAAGCACCATAGATAATCTCCTGAGTCAGATGGGCTGCAGTGGACCACAAATCATCTCAAACTGAAAAAATATTCAGCCGCACTACTTTTGAGATGCACCAAAAGCTGGTCCCACAGCCGTTTTTTTAGGTCTAGACTTTGACTGGGTCATGCTCACTAATGAATCTGTTTTGTTTTAAACTATTCCATTGTAGCCTGGATTTATGTCGAGGGCTGTTGTCCTCCTGGAACGTGAAACTCCATCTTAAGTCTTTTGCAGACTCAGAGAGGTTCTCTTTCTTGACTGTATTTGTTTACATTCATCTTGCCCCCAAACCATGATACTGCCACCGCCATACTATATTTAAGAGAGGATGGTGTGTTCAGAGTCATTTGCATTTTGGCTAAAATGTTTAAATTTTTTGTCTCGTCTTCAACTACTTGTATATTTTTCAATCAGTTTAGTCATTAGTAATCATCAAGCACCAACTAAAGGCAGTTGGCTTCACTCAGAGAGAAGAGGGTGAATGCTTTTGCAAACTTTTCATTTTTTTGCAAGAAATATTAAATTATTATGAATTGTATACCTCAGTCATTTGTTTTTAAACTCCACATTGATTGTGAAAACACC
This sequence comes from Orestias chungarensis, assembly GCA_032876305.1. Classification (NCBI taxonomy): domain Eukaryota; kingdom Metazoa; phylum Chordata; class Actinopteri; order Cyprinodontiformes; family Cyprinodontidae; genus Orestias; species Orestias chungarensis. The sequence continues at coordinate 315,898 of JAVLVB010000359.1, read as the reverse complement.
TGCCAATCAATTACAGTGTAAAATACTTCCTACATTTGCCACACTTTCTGCCAGTGGGACGAAGAAGAGGACAGAATATCAGCTTGTATTCGATGAAAGGAGCGTATAGCGTATAGAGTATAGCAGCATGGCTAACTGGGGACAAGAGATTCACCAAAAAGCAGTTTTGGTCTTAAACTTAAAATTTCCATTGTAGTTGCTTATGTTTGTGGTTGTAATGTGACAGAATATGTACAAGTCCAACAGGTATAAATACTTTATCCATCCATCCATCCATCCATCCATCCATCCATCCATCCATCCATCCATCCATCCATAGGTAACTTTTAAAAAATTCAGTTTTCTTCTCTTTTCTACGGTTTACAAAGATGTATCTAGTTGGAAGTACATCATAGACGCCACTTAGAAGTTGAATTACAATGTTGGCCTTGTGCATCAACCTATCAGTGTATCATTTTGATGTCGGAGAAAGAATTTGTTTTTCAATTGACACAAACTTCATAAAGTCAACAAACGTCTTCATATTATAAAAGTAGAAAAGGGCATACATGTGAGTACTCTAGAGTTTTTCTTTAGGTATTGGACCTAGATGTTTTTTTTGCCATTTCTCAGCGTTGGCAGGTATGCTGCTGGTGTGTGCTGCCATGTCTGTCCAACAGAAGCCTGTCCCCATGGGTCTAATGAAAACCACAGGGCAGAGCTCGCAGCCAATCCAGGCTAAATGTTCCTGACAGCTCAGAGGCTCCAGGTCAGGCAAGTCTCTTCTAAGAAACACATACACACACATGTAAAGGTGCACATTGTTATCCACTCCCCTTCATACACATATAGACGTGCTTTGCCTCAGGCATGTCCCTGCTGTGTCAGACCAGGGATTCACCCCCTCCATTCCTCCTGTGTTTAATCAAAGTGCCTTTGGCAAACTCTCCTCCTCAGCCCAGACTTTGCCTTCATCCTTCCTCATCAGGTCCCTCTCTGTGACCTCACTTGGCCCCGATTTGCTCATCAACCTACTGTCATGTTCACCGTGTACTTCTAAAACTATTGACAAAAAGGAAGCCAAGTTAAGTTCCCCATTCCTCCACTCCACTGTTTCGTTCAGTTGGAAGTGTTGCATAAAAGTTGTGTCCCACATTCAAATTGTGAAAACATTTATTTAAAAAAAAATCTCAGGAATGTGCAAAAGCAAACAAAATACTGCAATATTAAATAAATATTTCTGACAATAGCAAAAATTTTACAAACTATTTAGAATTATATGAACAGCTGTAGTGCAAGTCTGTTAAAGAGAGGAATGAAACTAAAATGCTTTAAATTACTGTTACTCTTCAGTTTATATTTTTGAGAGTTAGCTATGGTCATGTGACCCACTTAATAAAAATGAGTCTTAAATTGTTCTCCTAGATGGCACAGGTGGGGCACACTTGTTTTTATCCAAATTTAACCCATGACCTGGGAGCTATTGAAGAAATTTGCCAAATATTTACAGTAGAAGTTAATAAAAAATAAAAATGGGTTAAACTTGGAAAAGAACAAATGTACCTAATATGTTTTATCAGAATGTTAGAATAATTCCACAGTATTGTTTTGTCATTGGGTGCCATAAGAAAGCTATTATTGGAATTGTATTGACGGTCCCTAAATTAACAACAACATTTCCTAGCAGGGAGACACGGAAGAGCCGAAGATGCAATTGTTCCACCTGCATCGGCCCTCACAGGAGGGAGACGCCACTAACTCTATGGAGCTCTGATTAACTTTACCGCTGTGTTAATCAAGTTGTGGCCACGGAATAGGATCTTGGTTCCCCGCGTAATATTTGTTTTTCACCCATATCACCAGAAGGGCTCCATAGAAACAAAAATTACAACAAATATGGTTATTTATTACAATCCAGTTGCTGGTGGGTGGGGCTCAGTGGATTTTGTTGCCAGGAAACTTCGAACCATTTATTAATTCCACGACATCATCCCTGCTTTTCTTCGATCTATGTGAAATCACAACTTAGAATAGACTTTCTAATATTCTTTCAGTTTTTAGATTCTTTCTGGAAACCCTCTTGGCATGAATTCATCTCATTCAGTCTCAGAATCAATCTGGTCTTTTCTCTCTTGAGTTGAAATATAAAAAGTATTATAACTATGACATTTGTCAGTAAATGTTTACCTGTGCAAGGCAAGTGCCCTCAGCAAGAAACGCTGGAATTTTTCAACACCTCATTCTGTGTTGAAAAATCGGACTGTTGTAATTCAGCGTCTCTTCTAAAGCTAGATGATGTAAGGACGCCTCCAATTTTAAATCTTCTTCACCAAGAGACAGCTCTTGAAGAAAACTGTGCTGGTTAAAATACCAGCGGTATAGACATGTTGTCGGAGTTGGAGTTTCATGACGCCTTAGGTGGTAAAGAAGACAAAATCTCAGCACTTTAACAGGAAAATTCTCGATTATTAGAAAACATTAGGAGTTCTGCTGCTTAGCTTCATGAAACAGAGGTAGTGTACCAAAAGAACAATTAGAAAGCTAGGCAGCTAGAGTCTGAGTTGACAGATGAAAGGAAAACGGTGCAAGAAGCTGAGATCTCTTTAAAACAATTATCTAGAGAAGTGACAGCTACACCCATCCTCCAACATGAGGATGACAAGTAGAAATAGGCTTTAAGAGATCAAGTGATGAAACACAACAGCAACAAAACTGAACATGAAGACTTGGTTGCTGTTCTGTATGATGAGCGCATAAGAACAAAGACAGTCAAGATGCCATTGGAGGGGCCGACCAGTTAAACGTTTTGCTGATTGCAGGGATCTGTTTAACCAAGCAGATGGATGAAACACCTGATTAGAAGCTGCTCTGGACAAAGTGTAAAGTGTTGGAGGAACAAAGATTGCAGCGGGAGCAGGAAAAGTACGTCTTCTGACCAGTAATCAATAAACATCTGAGGTCAGCTGGAATATCAGCTGCAGTCCCAAAACTTTCCACATGAGGATCAGGTTGCTGCTTTGTATAAGCAGATTATTAAGAGGACTCTCAGGATGCCATCAAAAGGGCAGACCAGCTGCAAGACAAAGCTGACGGAAAAGAAAAAAAAGTACAAACAAGGCTGAAAAATGCTTAGCCCAGAAAGATTTGGAAAACTAACCTAGTGACTGTTATAGTTCAAATGGAGAAAGCTCTATAGAGGACCAAAGGGGGCAGGAAAATTCCCATTTTATGATCAACCAAGAAGAAGGAGATGGGATAGAGCAGGTTTAAAACCATCTAGAATTACAGAAAGCTGAGGCACACCAGGAGATAGAAGACTAGAACAGTGGAGTTTAAGAATTGCTAAACCGGCCAGATTAGGAAACATGTAAAATGAAGGATGTTGTAAAAGTTCTGGATAATGAAAGGCAGCAGTTGCAAAAAAGGGAAATCCTGCCTTTTAGAGACCATTACCACAACCAAAGAGCCTCTAAAAAAGATGGAGATGAACAGAAAAACAGAGTCAGAAAGCCTGATGGACAAACTGAAAAATGTGCATGACAATATGGAAAAATTACAAAAAAGAAACATCCATAAGAGGTATTCAAGGAACACAGCAAAATCAGTGTTATTTCAATTCCCACAGTACTAAATTCAAAACTATTCTCACTGATTCTGAGTTAAGTTAACACTTTTCATAGTGTTAATGTTTTAACTACATTTTAGTGTTAGCTTTCAACACTGTACAGTGTTAAATATTTTCACTCTGAGTGTTACTTGGTAACATTTTCAGTGTTATTTTAATACATTTTAATGTGTTCGGTTATATCCTACAGTGTGTATTTGTATTTAATAATCAATCTTTTATTTGTCATACACAGTACAACTGCAGTGAAATTGTTTTTTGGTGTAAACAACACCAAGGTAGCCTACTTTGCGGTGCCAGGTAGGCAGTAGTGCAAAGGGTCTTACCTAAGGACCCACACTGGATGCTGTGGTTTATTTTGCCCTGGGCTGGATTCAAACCCATGACCTTCAGATTGGATTTCAGGTGACATTCCATTTGAGCTATCCAGCCGCTATTTAGTGCACATTGAAATGTAATCATGACTTGTGCTACATTCACTCAAAATTCTTAAATCATTTGACCATATACAGAAAAAAACACAAACAAATATTCCAACAATAATCTTATAATAAAGATAAAATCCCAAGCACCATGTACATTTACAAAGAACACAACGGCACAATGTAGAACCCAACATCACCATAAGCATTCTGTAGGTCAAAGGGCTTGTACATTTCAATAAATAAATTAATTAATACTTTATTTATCCCAAAGGAAAATTAAATGATGTTGGAGTATCTCGTTTAATTGAGGAGTTGTTGTAGATGGTGATGGCTGTGGGCAGGAAAGATCTTCTGTTGCGTTCCGTTTTGCAACTAAGCTGAAGAAGCCTCTAACTGAAGAGTCTGTTTCCAGTAACAATCTCATGAAGAGAATGTTCAGGGTTGTCTATGATTTTCTTGATTTTATGTGAAATCCTTCTTTGCATCATCATTTGTCCTCAGAACAGACCCAGCCTTCTTTATCAGGTTGTTGAGCCTTTTTAGGTCCCTTACTCTGAGGCTGATAATATCTACGTCAGATTTTATAATAATAATATTTTTACAAAGACCAATCCGGCTCTGTATTCAGTCCAATCAATACTAACCCAATTAGTAGAGAATGTTTCTTTTGCAACAGCCGGCAAGCCTTGAGTGATCATTTCATTGTTTTTTTCATTGTCAACATTCAATAATTTCAAGGGCCCATACATAACGTAACTCAAATGAGATGTCTCCCACTTGAATGCCATGGATGTTTGATGTTTTTTTTGCAAGTGACACTGTGATGTTCTTACAGTTTTTAAGGGTGTTTTTGAATACCCTGTTTAGCCTCACATCTCATACTCCACATATGTATTAACGGTCCAATTTTTCTTATACAAATGGGGTAGTGCAGCATAAAGTAATGTTGAAGAATCATGTTTCTATCTGGATGCAACTGTTTGAACAAGTCGTGGTGTTCCATTATTAAATGCTTTAGATGCACAGTTATGCCGAGCGTAACAGATGGGGAGAATATGATGTTGATTATTAGAAGTAAAAGCAATAACAAAGTCCAGTTCTGATCTCCTTCTGGCACAATGTCACCGAAAATTGAAGGACTGTTTCTTACCAGACAAAGAGTCTGAATGGAGTTGAGGCCTATACTGTTGCCCCTACTGTCCAAGTTAACCCTTGTTGGACGATTTTTGCGCTCCAAGTAGCCATAGTCAAAAGCATAGATTTGTGACCAAAGATCAGGTTTTGGCAAAAACTTTTCGTATAGATATTCAAACAGCAACTTTATCTCATACTGTGCCACCCCTTAAAGAATGTCATGCATTATGTCCAAGGAGATATTCTGGCAAACATGAAACAACTGTAGACTTTTGAATTCTTTTTAAAACCAAACATATGGAGCTTGGAACTTTGGATCATCATTAGTATACACACACTGAGCATCATCTTTTTCAATTAAACACAAACGACAGAAGTGACGTCCACTGAAAGACTCCACAAAACCCAAGATTGCATGTATCCCCAAGTTGTCCCCAGTTATCTATCATATAGTGCCATAGACCTTTTCAGATGAAAAAGTTAAATCAATGCCACGACTCTCGAATAATTTTACATCATCACTAAGAGGCTGTAAAATAGGATCAAAAACATATTTTTTCACATCTTCTGCATGAAACAATGCAACCAAATGAATGTTCATCAATGCTGAACTTAACTTTGGAGGCACATTTCTGAGGACAAAGTACATTGCACCAACTTTGTGAACACCACATTTGTAACCAAGTGGATTAGCAGTCTTAAAGTCATCACAATAAAGTTGAATTTGCAAAGACGTCGGTTGTTTTGAAAACAATGGATGCAACTTAAAGTAACTTCCATCACAGAAGTCATCATATCAGACTTATTTAAATACCTCTGGGTTTGCAAGCAGTTCACAATTACAAGAACTGCAAAAGATAATCCTGATTGTTTCCAAAACTGGAATGTACACAAAAGTTTCTCTAACTGGGATCTGGTCATAAGTACCATTTTCAAAAATTAAATCTTGTATCATATCGAATTCTTAAAGCTTTTTCCACTGGCTCCACAATACCCCATTTTGCACTAAAATACATCTTTCTTTTAGCTTCAGTGTCAAAGCACTCAACTAGGTTGTCAAATGTCTCAAGACATTTCTCCAATGTAGACATAACAGGATTATCTGCACAACAGACAGTAGTTTGTGCTTAAACTAGTGCATCAACAAAATCTTCAAAATCACAAACAAGTGATGATGCAAAACTAATTGCCAAATTACTACTACTAAGATTACCAACAATTGTAGCACAAATGGCTTTAGATTTTTTTAATTCTTTGACCTGATCCATTGTTTTCAGAACACTCAGCCTCAGGGTTGTGTATGCCACTTGTTCCCCAACTTCTATATCTGCATTTTGTAAACCTTCAAAACCATCCGAAAATGTCTCTAAGATTTCTGCATTACCATTTTGTGAATGTTCTTCACCATGAACACTATGAAAATGTTTTTTTTTTAAACCAGAATATGTAGTGAACTGACGCCTACAACCATGTTGTGATCAAGCCAACTTAAATTTGGTGCTTGTATAAAAACTGTGGCCTAGTCTGCTTATCAAAGCCTGGCTAGTGTTATGCTGAGTTTGATAGATGAAACTTTTAAACATTGTTCTAATCAACATTTTGGCACGCAACTCATGAACATGTGGTGACTCATCTGTTGAGGTTACATCGATGTTGAAGATGGTAGTATGCAAAAAACTGTAGAAATGAACCAGGGCCTCATCATGAGATTAATTAACATGTAGTGGGATTTGAAAAGTTAATCAAAAGCACTCAGTGAGCTGGTGGCTTGGCAGGGGATGAGCTGTTTGTCAATTGCGATATAGAAGGTGTCGTTTCTGTTTTGGGTTCGACCAATAGTGAGGATATATGGCTGTTTACCCTCTCTTTCTTGCAGGTGTTCCTCGATGCTGCAGCATGACTAAAAAGAATTACGTAAAAAAATTAAAATAATAATACTAGTAAAATAATAATAAAAATAGTAATACTGCATTTAAAACACCTATTTTATTTGAGATCATATGCATTACTTGTCATTGTTCCTGAATAATTGCCCTGTACTAAGTCTTGGAAAAAATACACTTCACATGGAAAGAAAAAATATACAGTGGACAGTGCTGGAAAAGTGCCTTGAAGGATTTTTAAAGTGAGGCAACATATTTACCTTGTGGAAGTGCACAATTTTGTCCACTGCATCACTTGGACTCATTTTGGTCCTGTTCTTCCCTCCAGCTGAGGGTAGCAAAAGATGAAGAAGCAGCAAAAGAGAAGCCATGTCACTATCCCAGTCTGTTTTTTTGTTTGTTTTTTTATGTGTGGTTTGGGAGGGGGATAGGGAGCAACAGATTTCTAAAATATATACAATTAAAGCCTGAAAATAAGTAAAAAGTAAGTAAAGTAAAGGTATTATAAACCAAGCATGTGGTGAAGCATACCATTTTCATCTTCTGCGAGTTTTTCAGCAGCTTTTAGCAGACGACACAGGTCGGTTGTCTGAGTTACATGTTTGGCCTCTTTGATGACCTTTGGCTTGAATGAGGTGTTCCACCTTTCAAGAAACTTGAAGCCTGTTTCAGCACCAAACAGCAGCAGGAAGTCTTGATTGACCTGTTGATCATACACAAGCATATAAAGTATATTAAGCCAGCATTACTAAAGTTGCATAAAGTAATCTTGACCAATATGAGATATATTTACATGGATTTATTTTTAGGATGCATTTTATGGAATATAGACTTCTATTAACTTTTGCTTTACACAGATCTTTGGAAATAGATTCAGTCAGGAGATCAGGATACCTTGATTAGACAGGATGGACATTGATAACATCTTTTACTTCTTCCATTTAAGTGAACAAAACAATGATATAGACTAAAGTTCAAAATGTTGGAAATGTAAAGAAGCGTGAGAATGTTTTGAAGACATCTGCAGTTATTTGTGGGTAATGAACCAGGTTGTGGTGATGTTGGAACATCATCTTCTGAAATAAACTTGCTTCATCAGGAGAGTGAACAAGAAATAAAATTGCCTCCTTATAAGCATCTCCTTCAAGCTGCTTAGGCGCTTTGGCAGTTGTTCCTGTGGCACTGGGTTTCCTTCGTTGGCCGTTTAATTGTAGACCTGGACATGATCTTGAGTCACCATGCTAAAAACCCAGTGCCTTTCAGCCCATCGTAGAAATGCTCCTGTTGGAAAAGAAAGTGAAGTGATAAGGTATCTGTGAGGCAAGATACTGTATCTGAGGAAGATGGTGTTGATTGGCCTAAAGGAGAAAAATCTTTACAAGAGATCATTTGGTTAACTTTAATTAATCCAGTTATTAAAATTACTGATAATTAACATTGTATAATAATTACTATGAAATATTTGTCATGTTCAGGAAGATGCAGCTTTCCACACAAACATTACCCAAGCCTGTCCACTGCCATGTACACTGTATAAACACAGTGTACATGGTTCTATATTGACTGTGCCTTTATCTGAAATCCTTTTACGTACTGTCAGGCATGGGTGTGGATGGGCCTCCAATAACTCAAGAAAAATGTCTTCATAAACTGGAAAATTTAAATAAAAGCATCATGCAGAAAATGAAGGAGATCTTTGAGGATAGACAGCACCTCATCCAGAATCCTGATGAATCACAAACTGTACCCTCAGTGTTTCCAAGACTCCTGGACACAAAAGGGCTGGTAAATGTTGGCATATTTTCCATTCATAGCTATAAGCTTAACTTAGAAATGTAAATAATTGTTCTTCACTTCTCTGTTGCTGCAGATACATCAAGATTTCCGTCTCCTTTTTGGACCAGAAACTTCTGCCAAACTTCTTGAGAAATGGCATACATTCTATAAATGCAAGGTAATCAGAGAAGCAGAGAGCAGAGAGCCTGACTACCATACCAGTGCTTCAAAGTTTGCTGAGATCAGCAAGGAATCAGCACGATGATAATTGGCCAGGTATTTTATTAAAAGCTAAATGAAATTATTTCCGCGAATTGTGACATATGTAGTACTTAAAGGGATAGTTCATATTATTTGATTTGGGGTTGTATTAGGTCTTTATTGATACAGTAGATGGAAGTGGATGCAGCCTAAGCTTTGAGAAGCAGAGAGGGGTACAAGCACAGAATATCTTTTGCTGCTGACTTTGCTCACAGCAGTTTATTGCTTCAATGCTGTTACTCATCTTTCCTTCTCTAAAGAAGGGGTGTGCAAGCATCCATCTACTGCAGTTAATGCATTGACTCTGAATATCAAAGTCAAACAACTTCATATTAGAAAATGTAAACTATGCCTACCTTTGGTTAAATGGCCTGGATGTCCAGGTTTAAAAAAGGAAAGAAACTTGCAATTAAAATAAAAATCCAAAACTGATTAAGAAAAAAAATTCTTATAGAGTGGGACAGTGATGTGGCATCTTTCCTGCTACTTCTGCATATCCTACCACCTCAGCCTTCTAAAAAGAAAACACAGAAGATCAGCGAGCTCAGGCCGTGGCCCATCTAGTTGTGTTTCACAAGGTATGTATCAGGCCACAGTATGCAGCTTATTTCGGAAATGTGGAACAGACAAAAACCCAATATTACAATGTCATTTATTACTTATTTTTTTATTTTCTCCACTGTCCTGTGTCTGGAACTTGCAAGACGGCGATCAACAAGTACTACATTGTGATAGACAAGAAGCTCATCCCCTGCCAGGTAACCACGTCATTGGCAGCTGTTGACAAACTCTTTAAGGTGCACTTTGTTTTTAGTGTAAGTTCCGATGCTGTTCTCAACAACATGTACACATTCCTACAGACAACAGTCTATGGTGCGGATGTTGATGCAACAAAAGAAAGCCCAAAGGTAAAGGAATTGATGGCCAAGTTCATGAACAGGAGCTAAAGGCGAAGTTCTTATACAATGTGTACATGTACATCACTGCATGATGCTGTTTACTTGCATAACCTATGTTTGTTTTTGTGGAAATTTTTAGGTCCACAGTATTAGTGTTGGCACAAAAAAGAAAACCCACTGTGAAAGAGCCACATTAATGAATAGAGGCAAAGAGCTCTTGAACTATGTATAGGTGTCATATTTGCAGATCCTTGCATGATGCACCTAGTGCTTTAATTCAGCAGCTTAAGTTTTTTCATGGGTTATATCCAGGTAAAAAAATGTGTTTGTTGTGCTCAAGATTGATGTTCATTACAGTATGTTCACCACCTTCTACAGATGTGTGGTGGAGAGCGTCTTGTGCTCCAGCCTCAACGTGTGGCATAGAAGCTGCTCTGCTGCAGACAGGAAAGCTCTGCAGAGAGTGGTGAAGGCTGCACAGAGGACTGTTGGAGTCAGCCTCCTCAGCACCACAGACTTTTACACCTTCAGATGCAGGAAGAGGGCCTCCGGCATCATGAAGGATCCCAACCACCCAGCACACTCACTTTTTGTCCCGCTCCCCTCAGGCATGAGGCTGCGGAGCATCAAGTGTAAAACAACCCGTCTGAGAAACAGCTTCAATCCTGAAGCTGTGAGACTCTCAAAGACACGTGTGCTAAGCCACCTCCTTTACTCCCTCTACCGCCATGACTGTAGCCTGGCCCACGGCAACAACCTCATCGTCAAGTTTGCTGACGACACAACGGTGGTCAGCTTACAGAGCGGAGGTCCTGAAGTTGACAGCCTTGTGTTCACAGAACAACCTCACACTGAACACCAGGAAAACAAAAGAGATCACCGTCGACTTCAGGAAGCACAGGACCGACCCAGCCCCTCTCTACATCAGTGGCGAGTGTGTGGATAGGACCCACACCTTCAGGTTCCTTGATGTCCTCATCACTGCTGATCTCTCTTGGTCGGAGAACGTCACACCTGTTATCAAGAGAGCGCCGTAGCGACTTCCCTTCCTAAGGGTCCTCAGAAAGTAAAACCTGGACACTAACCTTCTGCTGATGTTCTACCGCTCATACATCGAGAGCCTGCTGACATACTGCATAATAGTATGGTACAACAACTGCACAGAGGCAGACAAGGTGAGGCTTCAGAGGGTAGTCAAAGGGGCACAAAGAATCATCGGCTGCGCCTTCCCCACAGTGACGGAAAACTACATCTCCCGCTGCATCAGCAGAGTGAGAAACATCATCAAGGACAGCTCACACTCAGGCTTTGAACTGTTTGACCTGCAGCCCTCTGGCAGGCCAGGACAAATAGACTTAAAAACAGCTTATTTTCTAAAGCAGTCACCACCCTGAACTCAACTGGACTCTAATTTTGTAATACCCTCATCTCTGTGTAATACAATGTTATTATAACAATATCTGTGCAATATTGCATATTTATATTATATGTATTTACAAGTGCAATAACACCACCACGGTCAATTATATAGAAATGCTATTTTCTGCATATACTCCATATCCTTATACGTTTTTTATTTCCTGCAGATCATTCATATTTTTTAGAGATATTTTTATACAATTTTTTTTTTGCACGGCACTGAAAGGAGTAGTCTTTCAATCTCATTGTAAAATGTGTATAATGACAATAAAAAAGCATTCTCTTCTATCTATTCTATTTTATATGCATTCAACTATGGCCTAATGGATAAAAAGAAATCGTCCAACACATATAAAAATGTTTTGCACAAGCAATGGTATTGGGCTAAATGCCAGTCAAACATTATGCCTTATTCGTAACCTGCCACTGATATTTGGAGATGTTGTACGAGAAGCTGATGCACACTGGCATTTGTTGTTACTGTTGTTGAATATTGTTAACATGGTGGTTTCCCCATGTATTACAGAGGGTATGAATGTATTTTTGAAACATCTCATTGAAGAGCACCATAAATTATTTACTGATTTGTATCTTCAAAATAATTTGATCCCAAAGCACCACTTCATGATCCATTACCCTTGTTTGGAGTATGAGGTATGAGGCAAACATAAATTGTTTAAGTCCAGCTTAAAAAACATCAAGAACATAACCAGGTTCCTTGCAAAAAAACACCAAATAGCTGTTGCCTATCACTGGAAATCATTGTCTGCTAAAAGTATTAAGTCTGGGCCTGTCAAATCAAAAATACTGGCTGATGTTGAAAATAATGATGGAGGAGGAGTATGCTGTAGCTTTGTGAGATTCTGTGAGACTTCCTGCAAAAATTTCAAAAACAAGGCGCACATCTGATGTTAAAAGCATTTACTTTACACTTTGTCAGCTTTATTTAGGAATTTAGAAAAATTATCAACAAAAAAGTATAACTCCTGAAGCATTCTGAGGAAGACATTGAGTGCCTACAGGAGTACACTGACAAGTGTTTGGAGAGAATCGTCATGGGGAAATCCAGCCAGACTCCCGCATCCAGCAAAACACCTTCAAGCTCCAAGAGAAGCCGTAAGAAAGACTCACCCGGAGCGACTTCTCCAGCCGGAAAGGAAACAGAAGATATACTTATATTAATCGAGAATAAACTTTGCAGCCTCAACGCCCGTCTGTCCCTGGTGGAGGTTTTACACAGGGAGTTCCAGGCCTTACGGGAGTCGCTGGAGTTCAGCCAGCAGCAGGTGCAGTCGCTGGCTGCGGAGAATGCCACCCTGAGAGAGTCGATGAAAGGCCTCACTGAGGGAATGAGCCGGATCCCAGAAGAAAATAAAAAGATCAAAGAAAATATAATTGATCTGCAAGCCCGGAGTATGAGGGACAACCTGGTGTTTGCTGGAATCCCCGAGAAGGCTGAGGAGGACCCTGAGGCAGTAATTAAGGACTTTCTTCAGAAGCAGTTGGAATTACCATAGGACACAGTTAAAAACCTCACATTTGATAGAGTTCACAGCTTGGGTGCAAAGAGACCGGATGGCCGCAGACCGAGACCCATTGTGGCCAAATTCGAGCTCTTCAAGCAGAAGGAGCAGGTGAAGAGCCGCGGCAGGGAGCTGAGAGGAACGGACTTCAGCGTGAATGACCAGTTTCCCAGAGATATCCCGGACAGGCGATCCTATTCGAAAGAGGTGTATTGAAGGAGGTTCCCATGCTGTCATCTCCGTGGAGAAATTGTTTATTAATGGACAACTGTACCGCCACCAGACCGTCACTCCCTGGCTGTATGCACTTCAGGTGATCTGCTTCCCAACATCTCATATGTTTAATGTAAATGTAGCTTATAAAATAAGTTAAAGAATAAAATATCTAAAATAATGGCTTAAATCATTGCCCGTCTCACAACTCAAACGAGTTATAATATTGTTGATTGTTTTGTTAAATTTATTTTCTGTTTTTTCTTCACACTTTCTTGCACTGTTTTCTTGTTTTTTTCTAAGTCCACAACTAGCTGCTTTAACATTATAGTACAGTGGGATATTGTTTATATATATGCGATCACACACTATCGCTCACAGCTGAGGAATGACATGGACATGCGCAAAGCCGGCGGCACACTGGAGCGGCGCACACAGTCAAAATTACATATATTTCCCCTTTTGTACATCTACGTATTTATGACACATAAATATGAAGCATAAAGGGCACACACACGCACACAGGCGTCACACACTGGGTTGCGCATGCCTGCGCGCACAATGGTGCACACGTTTTTGTCAATAAGCATCCAACACGCACGTTACTAATATGAGCATGTCTGGGTTAAGGTTTGTTACATGGAATGTGTGTGGAGCTGTGACAAGAGAAAGGAGATTAAAAGTCCATAATCGGTTAAAGGATCTACAGGCGGATGTGGTTTTACTACAGGACACACATTTACCAAACACAACAGCTGATGTTTTGTCCACAGCTCTGCTTCCTCATGTACTTGCAGCTGGATACAACTCCAGACAAAGAGGCGTAACCATTTTGATTAACAGAAATGTAATTTTTAATATCAACAGTAGCACTGCAGATCCAGAAGGCAGATTTATGAAAGTTTATATACTTATTCATGATATGAAATAATGTATTGCTAATGTATATGGTCCCAAAGTCGATGAGCCCTCGTTCTTCTTGATGTATTACTTTTCTTCCAGAATCCACGGGTCTCTCTTACTAACACTATTCCACTAATGAACAAATTCTCTGCACTTTCTGATTAAGTTAATTGATCAAAATCTATAGCTCTGCCAGTTAATTGCAGTCCTCAGTTTATATTAACTAATATGCTGAAGACAGGAAACATTAGATACCTGGGAATAAACATGTCTCCCAGGCTCTCAGAGCTGGCAAAGCTAAATCACGTTCAACTTTTAAAACTAATAGAAGACAATCTTACAAGGTGGAATCCCCTGACTATATCACTCAAGGGCAGAGTAGCCACCAAAAAGATGTTGGTCCTTCCTAAACTAAACTACCTATTTTCAATGATTCCCACAAGGCCATCCTCTGCTTGGTTTAAGTCACTAGAGTTCTGTATCTCAAAATGTTTATGGAAAATCAAACCACCAAGAATCAGCCTTAAAACGCTATAAAAAGTTAAAGATTGTGGTGGTTTAGAATTACCAAACTTTCAGCACTATTTTCTAGCTAATAGATTGCAATACATCTCACATTGGTTTTAAAGTAACCCATGAGATGAAGAATGGATTATCAAACATCATAAATGCTTTAAAAGAATCAACATTAGCTCCTCTCTGACAGCCTGGTCGGAATTTCTTAAAATAACCAAATCCTCACTCTATCCATGTGAATAAACACCAATTTGGAACAACCCTGACATCCTGCAAAACAAAACAAAAAATGCTAAACTACAGTGTGGAAAAACAAAGGAATAAAGACTCTGGAGCACATAGCCCAACATGGTACATTTATTTCATTTGATACACTTATAACACTATATGGAATAAATTGCAACAGATTGTTAGAATACCAAAAAATAAAGGCGGTAATTAATGAAAAACACATTGTTAAGCAACTAGATCTAAAACTCCCTTGCAGGGTAGCAGAATTCTTAAACATCTGCTCCCCAAAATACCTCTCAAAAATATCCAAACTATTATCCAAGATAGACAATACAATTTCTTTACCATCTTTTAAATGGGAGACGGACTTATCTTTAGAACCAGATCACAAATTTTGGTCGCTAATATGCTGTAACACCTTTAGAACCCTAAGAAACCCAAATCTACAACTTATATAATATACGATTCTTTCCAGAACTCATTACACAGGACAAAGGATGTCCGGGGTGGGGGGAGATTGGTCTGCAGGCTCGGGGCGGTCGGGACGGCGTCAGTGGGGGTGCTTCTTGTCCTGGGGGCCGCCCACCAACCACATCCATACCTTTAGTGACTGTGTGAGTTAGTGGGTGAGTGAGTGTGTGAGTGAGTGAGTATGTGTGATTGTGTATGAATGTGGGTGGGGCTGGGTCTGTGACTGGGTGCTTCCTCTGCTCGCTCTGGGCTCCGGGAGGGGGGCGGCAGTGGCCCTCTGTACCCATGGCTGAGCATAATTCATGTAATACCTGAATCACAATTTCTGCATGCTCACACGCAATCACACACTATAGAGATCACAACACTTTAATTGTGCCGATCTGTACAGTATATTAATAACACCAAGTTGTACTCATATTTATTTCTTTTTTATGTGCTGCAACCATTGCTGTCTTTGCTCTGCTTTCTGCTAATTAATAATAATAAATAATAATAATAATAATAATGTATACTTTATTGATCCCGTAGGAAATTGTTTTTGGTGTAAACCACACCGAGGCAGCCATTTTTGCAGGCGCCAGGAGCGCAAAGGGTTTTGCCTAAGGACCCACTATCCAGCATTACTAATTATATCCCCACAGGTATGAATCATTGCCGTTTCGCAGTTTCCGAAGAATGCTTCAGGAGTGATCTAGTAGCATCTAGTTTTTTGGTTCCTTTGTTTGGTTTGTTTGTTTTTGTTATTGTTTGTTTGTTTCCTTGTTTACATTTGAATATTGGTCTGTGTATATACTCCCTTTCACTCTGTGCACCCCCCCCACCCCCCAGTCATGTTTAGCTTTAAAATGTATATAACACCTCAGAATTCAATAAACAATCAAGGTGTGGGAAGCAGGGGAGGCTCTATATTTTTAAAGCCTCACTTGGAAAAGAGATTCTGTTAAGCACAACTATGGCAGCCAGAAACTCATTTTACTAGCCATAATCGTGAACAGGACAAGGGAAAAATAAATAAATAAATAATGATTTGTTTTCAGAGCATTTTCAGATTGATATGTCAAGTGACATACAACAGACAACTTGGGTTAAACTCAATTGTGTTGAATATCACACCGGTCTTGAAGTTTGCACTAATGTTGTCATTATGATATGCCAGTGTTTATGAAGATTATTTGCATTTTTTTGAGAAATTAAGTCTTTTTTTTTTTTGGTATCAGAAATGGAAACTGTATTTGTAGCGCATTTTCATGCTTTTCCTGTCATTCACAATGTGCATAATGTTTCAGTTGTTTCACCTGGAGATTTGAGACACGTTAGGCCCTTTGAAATCCAAAAGTATTACGGTTCAGACTCATTTTCTTATGTTGTACTAGACAGCTGCATTGTATAGGTCAAACTACAGAGCTAATAAAATATTGTTCTTTGCAGTACCTTTCGGAGTGATTATTGTTAATCCCTGTGTACCATGTACCCTGTGTCAGTATAAGTATACACTACTTAAGTGTACATTTAACACCTTTAAGTTTTAACTGATTAGTAGTGAAGTGTTGACCTGTTAACTCCATGAGTGTATAATAGGGGAATGTTGAACACTAACTTAGTGTTCATGTCACAATATTTTACACTGTAAGAGTTTGTCTGGCAACAATGCGCAGTGTTAATAATTTTAACTAAATAAAAAGTGTTGATTTAACACTTTGCAAGTGGTTCCCATATAAACCCTTGCAAAGTTTTCAATTTTAACTCTGAAAGGATTTCAGATTTTCTGTGTGCTAGTGCAGAGCTGCTCTGACATGCGCTCAACTGTCACAAACTGCTGTCACACGACTGTTTCTCTGCTCGAGCCTCGCACAGCTCTGCTCGCTTTTTCAGTTGAGTGCGCTTAAAATTATTGTTCCTTCAGATAGATCTGCTCTCATTTGAGTATTACTGAACACAAATCCAGCTGTTCAATTCAGACAGAGAATATTAGGACTTTGATGGAGAAAATTGATAAATTTATTAATTTCATTAAATTTTTTGTAGACCATGTTTTAGCATGCATCCTATACTTCGGTGCGCCTTACGTATTGCTTAAAGGTATAGGAGAGGATCTTCAGCTTATTCTCATTTTAGCAACACTGCACATGCGCCAACTCATCTCCAGTAACGCCCCCTGATATTGGGAGCGCGCACGTCCTCAGCACATGTCTGTTTACATCTGCAGGACCACAGCCTCTCGCGCTGCATCGGTTTTTCTCTTGCTAGCTTCCATTTTCGCTGCTGTACGGGGAGAACCTCTCTTCAATGGTGAATGATGCGTCTTGTCCGTTCCTTATTTACATCCTAAACAACAATCTGCGCATGCGCGGTGGGGACATTAGTGATATACTTCATCGCGTAAATGTTATTTACGCATTGACAGCCAGTTATTTTTCACCACCGGTCGGTTTTGATTGGCTGCCATTTTCAATGGGATTTTCCATTGAAATTTTTCCATTGAAAAGATCCTATCCTATACCTTTAAGTACTGAAATTGACCTCATTATTGAGACTGCGCCCTATAACCCAGTGGGCGTAATAGTGCCGAAAATGCGGTAACTGCAATTGATCGATGAATCAATATTTTTACTCACCTCTAGTAAATACATTTATAAGTTAGGATCAAGAAGATCAAAATGGTGGGCAGGTGAAGGTAAGAGATGTCATAGAATAGCCTAGATAGAGTTCCTAGTAAATCACATTGTCAATGAATAGATACAAATGTTGGACGTTAGAAACATCATTAACTGAAAATAGCGTATCCCTGTAACAGGAAATATTGGGTAGAGATAGGTAGAGAGAGGCAGAGAGACATGCAGAAAAGGTACCCGGGATGGAATCGGACCTCAGGTGGCAGCGTTGAGGAGTGACAGCCTGTGGACATGCCGCATCTGCTCTACTTCTACACCTCACTCTTCCCCATGAGGCAAACAGTAGTTTTTAACATCCCTAAAGATGTTTTAAGAATGTTGATATCTACCTAAATATCTCTCTGAATATTTCAACTAAATTCCCTTCTTGACCTAAACCTTTTCTTTTCTCTGGGCTTGGGATCAGCAAAAGGCTGATCACAAAGACTTTGCAATTTGTTTTTTTAATGTAAAAAGTCAGAGTAAGGAAAGAGACAGAGAAAATGTAGACATGTGCATGTTAAAGGGGGAGGAGACTGAGCTTAATCACATGGTTACAGAGAGATTGTCATGGTTTTGAGTAGCTCTGACCCACAAACAGGAAGAACTCTGGAGATCGATGCAAGTTAAGGATTTTATTGAAATTGGAGATTATTGTGCGGGAGGAGTTCTCTGCTCCGGAGATGGAAGGAGGGGAACGGCTCGGGGAACCGGGAGATCTGGAGGGAGAAAGAGATGTGAGTGTGGTTCCGTCTTGAGTGCGTGAAGTAACTGGAACAGTCTTACGTTTGATGAACTGATGGACTGCCAGGGAGAGGTGAACGGAAACAACGGAGACTTCCGGTGGTCGTGCGGCGGCGCGAGAAGGTGAGCTACAGGGGCGTGGATGTCTGATGGAGGCTGAGCGGTACGGCATAGGACAGGCAGCATGGTGAGACGGTGGTGGAGGGGGTCCAGACGTGGAAGTTTGTCCGGTAAGATTGTTTCTGGATGCAGATGGCGAGGGATCTTGAGAAGGCTGCTAGAGAGGAGTTCCTGGGTTGAGCACACACGAGAGAGATTATTAGAGACGGGGAAGAGCACAAGGAAAGCAGAATAATACAAACGATTTTGACGAGGAAGTTGCAGGAGTGCTAGAGATTACCATGAGAAGGTAACAGTCCGGCTGAGAATGAATGGAGATCCACTCTTCTCATGCTGCGTGGATAATCAGTGACATTATCCACACTTGTGATGGCCAACCGAGACTCCGCCTCCAGATGCCCTCCTGCTGAGAATGAGAGTGGAAAAAACACAACCACCGGCAGAATAGCTTCCTGACAGAGATAGGATAAACAATAATAAAACAACACAGTCTCTCCTTTCAGACCCTGCCTAGATACTAAGTAACCTACATTTTTTGGAATGTGGGAGGAAGATGGCTCATTCAGAAAGAACCCACTCATGCACGGGGAAAGAAAAACCACTGTGCAGCCACACTCCATTTATCAAGATTAAGAAAAAAGGCCCTTTCCATTTAAAATAAAGTTTTGAATTTTTTATGTAGGTAGAGTGTTTGACATTTTAATTTGGCTTTAAAAAATGTTTTTTTTTATTACATCCAACCCAATAGGTCAATAACAGTTTTTACCGTATTTGTAGATTTTTCGGGTTATTCTGGTTTGGGAGACATCTCTCAGGCAATGACGTATCTCTGAACATCACAAAGTGACTCTAATTTGAGGGGATTTAGGTTCTATTTCTTGAGTCCTGTCTCACTCAGTGGAAACATATAAAAGAAATGAAAAGGTCTGACAGTCAAACGGAGCGTTTACCAAAGTTACACTAAAACAGTTTTACAGATTTTGAAATGGCAGATTTTTGGGAAAATGTATGGTTGCAATGTGCGCCTTATAGTCCAAAAAATATGGTATTAGTTTTTAAACTCCATTTGGATTTTAAGAAGACCTGTGAATACGATCTCTTTATGAGTGGATTCCTAGAAGGATGAAAGTTCCTACATTTGCCACACTTTCTGCCAGTGGGATGAAAAAGAGGACAGAATAGTAGCACGTTTGGTGTGCTAGCTGAGCAGCTAGGAGCATTTGTTGGCCACCAGGAGGCCATTAAACACCGGGGGTGTTCAATATCCTCAAGAGTCGACATGATGCTCTGAGCAGTCTGCTACAAGACTGACTACAGGGGTAAATAAAGCAAAAAGGAGAGGGAAAGTCTAGCAGCAGAGCATGCTGGAGACAAGTGATTGGTGCTTTGATTTGATAAAAGTACCTATCACCAAAAAGCATACAACACAAAAAAAGTGATTCTTTTTTTACTTCATTAAATTTCTTCATCTCAAGACTAGAGATGTTGCCAGGCAGACAAGACATGATAATCATATACTGACTGACAGACAGAAAGATAGAGTTATTTTGCTATAAATTCTTAAATCTACTTTTCTGTTTTTTACGCTCATAGAATTATTCCCATACTTCCAGGATGTGCTTAATGAAGTGTGTTCTATCACTGCTTACAGGAGGAAATTATCTAAATGATTGTTTGTAACCACTATGCAAATTAGAGAGAGGAAATTATGTTTTGTTTTTATTTGTTTTGGTTTTGAATCAATGGATTAAATCACCATAACATTCCCCCCAATCTTTCTTGTGGTGACTTGGAAAGTGCTCACCACTATTTGATTTGAAAGATCAACCAGTTACAGGTTGCAAAATAAACAGGTTGCACTGGTGAAACAAAGTAGGAAAAAGTGGTGGTCGATAACTCAGGGGGAGAAACCAGTAGCTGCAGAGACATGAGAATGTGAGAGTATTCAATCCAGGGGAGATGTTGGTTCCAGTCTGCCTGGTTAGTGGTAGTGTGACACCGGAGAGCAGCCTCGACCTCCTGGTTTAGCCGTTCTGTCTGACCGTTGGTCTGTGGATGGTAGCCGGAGGTAAGACTAGTCTTGGCCCTCAGTGCTGCACAGAAGTGTTTCCATACCTGAGAAACAAACTGGAGGCCACGGTCAGACAGGATGTTCACTGGGATGCCGTGGAGGCAGAGCACGTGTTTAACCTGGAGACGGGCTGTCTGGAAAGCAGAGGGCAGTTTGCGGAGAGAGACAAGGTGGCATGCCTTGGGGACAGGTCTATGATGGTGAGTATGGTGGTCATACCTTGTGACGGGGGTAAGCCGTCACAAGCCGTAACGAAATCAATGGCGATGTGGGACCAGTGTCGTTGAGGAATCTCTAGGGGTTGTAGCAGACCAGAGGGTGGCTTATTGCTGGACTTATTGGGGAAGCAGGTGTGACAGGCTTGCACAAATTCGAGAACATCCTTATGGAGACTGGCCCACCAGAACCGGCGAGAGATCTGGGCTATGGTGCGACTGGAACCTGGGTGGCAAAATAAGCGAGAGTTGTGAAACCACTGGAGAACACGTGAACGGAGTGAGGAGGGAACATACGTGGTTGTTTGGGGTGGAGTTCGTGGATCTGGTTCGTGGCGGAGGGCGTGCTGAACAATGCTCTCAATCTCCCGGGTTACCTAACCAACCAAACAGTTGGGAGGAATGATGGGATCTGGTTCCGGGGATGACTCATCAGGGGAGAACTGTCTCGAGAGGGCGTCGGGTTTGACATTCTTAGAACCGGGTCTGTAAGAGATTGAAAAGTTAAAGCGAGAGAAAAACAATGACCAACGGGACTGTCCGGGATTGAGGCGTTTGGCGGACTTAATGTACTCAAGATTACGGTGATCGATCCAGACCACCAGGGATGATTTGCACCCTCCAACCAATGGCGCCACTCCTCGAGGGCCAATTTGACGGCCAACAACTCACGGTCCCCCACGTCATAGTTGCGTTCGGCGGGAGAAAGACGACGGGAGAAAAAGGCGCATGGGTGGAGCTTGTTATCCTCCTCTGACCTTTGGGAGAGGACAGCTCCTACCCCCAGATCAGAGGCGTCGACCTCGAGGAAGAACTGACGATTGGGGTGTGGTTGGACCAGGATGGGAGCTTGAGCGAACAGGGTCTTGAGTTTGCTGAAGGCTAGGTCGGGTTCGGGGGTCCAAGTGAAGGTGTGTTTGGTTGAGGTGAGTGCGGTTAATGGTGCTGCGGTCTGACTGTAGTTTTTGATAAATCTTCGGTAGAAGTTAGCAAAACCCAGGAAACGTTGGAATTGTCTCCTGGTGTCAGGTATGGGCCATTCGGTAACCGCGAGAACCTTGGTGAGGTCTGCTCGGATCTGCCCGCCTTCGAAAATGTAACCCAAGAAAGCTATGGATGATTTATGGAAATCACACTTCTCAGCTTTGACGTAGAGGTGGTTCTGGAGGAGGCGTTGAAGGACGTGGCGGACATGCTTCTTATGATCTGTGAGGTTTCGAGAGAAAATCAAAATATCATCGAGGTATACGAAAACATATTTTTCTTTAAAATCACGGAGAACATCATTGATGAGAGATTGAAAAACAGATGGAGCGTTGCAAAGACCGAACGGCATTAAAGATTAAAGATTAAATCAGCTTTATTTGCCAGGTACATACAGGACATACTAGGAATTTGATTTGGTGTAATTACACCGAGGCAGCCATTTGCGGCGCCAGGTAGGCAGTAGCGCAAAGGGTCTTGCCTAATGACCCACACTGGATACTCTGGTGTATTTTGCCATGGGGTGGATTCAAACTCATGACCTACCAATTGGAAGTCAGGCAAAATACCACTTGAGCTATCCAGCTATCCAGCCGCATGACCAAGTACTCGAAATGATAAATGGGAGTATGGAAAGCTGTTTTCCACTCATCTCCCAGGCGTATGCGGACGAGGTGGTAAGCTTTGCGAAGATCCAATTTAGTGAACACTGTGGCTTGATGGAGAGACACGAAGGCGGCGGTGATGAGTGGTAATGGGTACTTATTCTTGACGGTGATGTTATTCAAACAAATAATAAATGCAGGGCCGGAGCGAACCATCTTTCTTGGAAACGAAGAAGAAGCCCGCACCCAGGGGAGACGAGGAGGACCTAATGATTCCTGCGGCGAGAGACTCATTGATGTAGGTCTCCATCGATTTGCGTTCCTTTAGAGAGATTTTAAAAAGCCTGCTAGACGGTAAGGGGGCTCCGGGGAGAAGATCAATGGCGCAGTCGTATGGTCGATGGGGTGGTAACGAGCAAGCCTTGCTCTTACTAAAAACCTGCTTCAGGTTTTTAGTAAGGTCCTGGAAATCGATGGAGACCTCTTCCTGGGGCGGACTAGGAGGAACGGCAGCCTGGAGACAGGAGGAAAGGCATTTATTCGACCATGAAATGATGGAGCAGTCTGACCAGTTTATCACAGGTTTGTGGGTCTGGAGCTAGTCAAAGTCTATGGTGATATTGGGTTGGGAAGAAGAAAACACAAAAAATGATCGTTGCTCAGTGTGGTTACCAGTTATGATTATTTTCAGATGGTGAGTGATGTGGGTAACCTGAGGCAGTGACCGGCTGTCAAGAGCTGAAACACGAAGAGGGTTCTCGAGAGGAAGGACGAGGATCTGAAGCTGTTCTACTAGTGATTGGGCTATGAGAGACTGTTCACATCCGGAATCGATAAGGACGGATAGCTGATTATTGCGTTGGTTGTGAGTAATAGTGGCAGGAAGGAGAAGACGAGGCTGACTGGGTGAGTTGATTTGGCTCTCTCTGGGAGTTTCTCCTTCCTGAGTAAGGGGCACTTCGTGATGAAATGCCCCGGAATACCACAGTAAAGGCACTCTTTAGTGTTCATCCTCTTCTGCCGTTCCTCCGGGGTGAGCTTGGTTCGTCCGACCTGGATGGGTTCCTGTCCCGGGGTTGACGATGGTGAAGGCTCTGTGGATGTTCTGGACAAAGAGGAGGCAGTTAGGGGAGGCGAACAAAAGGTGGAAGTCTGACCCACAGATGCCCTATGGCGTAACCTCAACCTGTCTCTTTCCCTCAAACAACCTTCTATGCGGGCAGCTAGGGATATAAGTCCCTCTAGCGAGCGTGGCTCATCAAATAGGGCTAGTTCATATTGTAAAGCTTCGTTTAATGCTTCAAAAATCATATTCTTCAAGGAACCTAAGTCCCAGTTAAGGCGAGCAGCTAAGGTCCTGAACTCTATAGCAAACTCAGAAACCTTCTTAGAACCCTGGTTCAATTTGCGTAACCTTCGAGCTAAGGAAACTGGGTCATTCTCTTGACAAAATACATCTCTGAAATTGTCCTGAAACTTATGAAAAGATAACCCAAACTCAGGAAACCTGTGAAAACGAGACTCCGCCAATTTCAGCACTCTACCGGACATCTGACCAATCATAAACGCTGTGGAGAGTAGGTAAACACCAAAGAACACTGCAAGATAAACCCCTCACAGTCGCCAAACTCTCCATAATACCTCTCTGGAACAGGAAGTGTAACTCCGCGGGAAACCAGAACTGGAAGTTGACGATGTGGAAATGGCGGAGATGGTGGAGGACATGCTGCAGCGCCCTCGTAGGATGGAGGGACTGGATCAACGGTTCGGGGTGATAGGTTTTAAATCAGGTGAGTAATCTGCCCAAGGGTGTGGTTAGTAGCAGCTTGTTGCTCTGAAAGGGAACGGAGTACGGCGTCGTGGGATTGAATAATGGAGGACTGATCCGCCATCATCCTCCTGAGAGCCCCCTGTGGGTCAACCTGGCCTGAGTGTTCTGTCATGCTTTTCAGGTATCTGAGGAGCTGCTCCAGCCGGAATGAAACTCTGGCTCCCCCTCGTGGACAACCTGTGCAGGTGCTAGAATGTCTCTATGACATAGTTCGACAGCTGTTTCGGAAGCTTTGGTTATTGACTCATAAGCATGCATGGTCAGCCCGACTATGACATCTTATGATAATGTTAGTGTGTGACAGACATGGCCGTTAGATATTTCTGTCAATATGTTCCAGAAAGTCCAGAGCCTTCTTGCCATGCAGCAAGAAGGCTCTGGGTTCAATTCCAGCTTGGGTCCTTCTGCAAGGAGTTTGCATGTTCTCCACATGCGTGGGTTCTCTCCAGGTACTCTGACTTCCTCCTACACTCCAAACACATGACTGTTAGCATGATTGGGCACTCTAAATGGTGTGATTGTATGTATGAGTGGTTGTTTGTCCTGTATATCTCTGTGTTGCCGTGCGATGGACTAGCCCTGTCCAGGGTATTCCTCTGCCTCTCGCCCTGCCTTGTAGTGTTTTTAATCCTCATCTTAGTTTTCTCTCTCTGAGTCATCTCCAGTGGTCTATGGTCCAACAGTAATAGAAGTGGATATCCTTTAGCTTAAGTCCTAGCACCAATTGGCAATGTAATTTTTCAGATAAGGTTATCTTCTTTAATTTTTCAACAAGATCTTGTATTGATGATGTTAGAATTAAACTACTGCACAAAGACACAAAGGTTAATGTGCGGACTCTGTTGTGGTCACTCTATGTGCAAAAAATTATGTTTATCCATCCTGGAACACTAACTGTTTGAGCTCCTTAAATGCTGGCATTTTCATCTTGGAATACACACTTGCCATAACAGAAAAAATCCAGTTATGGAATACCCTGGCTATTTAGTATATTCAGGAATTCAACTGACCTCCTCCTTTGAATCGCTATTGCTGCTGAACCTAAAATTTACCAACTGCAGGATCAGATTACCTTCTTTCATTACTCCAGAGTCCAATCTTTAAATGTTTTTGCAAACTAAAGCACTTTTCTAAATTGAGCATTACTAAATCTACACACCTGTTTATTCCCAAACACTTGACTTTCCTTTGTATTGCTCATGTTCATAGCCCTGATTTACGGCGGCCAAGTGCAATTACAACCACAAAAGACACTACATAACGACAAAAGACAGTACATATTAACTAAAACGGAAATGTAAGGTACTGTTGGGCAACATATAATATCGGTTACTTGTCAAAAAGTATGCTCTGACGTTTGAATCGGAAAGATATTACTACCCACCAAAAAGCAAAAACTCAGGAAGCACACAACAATGTTTTGTATAAATTGCAGCAATTGGTTCAAACAAATGCCAAACTTCTGCAGCGATTTTGGGACAAAGTTCCAAGAAACCGATGACACTCACAGACGCCCTTCAAGCAAGTTAATGAATTTGTCATTAATGCAAAGGTAATGTTAAGTTACTTTTGGACATTGTACATATCCTGCTTCAAAATATGCTTTATTGACCGCAAGTTTGTTATCGACAGCACTCATTTTTCTAAAACATGTTATGTATTTCCGGTTCAAATGTCAGAGCATTTCTTTTGACCAATCAGTAAAGATCCATGTTGCCTGATAGTACCTACCATTTCAGTTTTTGTGTGTTGTGTAGTGTCTTTTGTTGTTGTAATTGCACTTCTAACCATACTGGTATATGATTTTTTCTTCTATTTAAGTTCACCAAATATTCAAGTAAAGTACAGTTTTTTAACCACATTTATTTCTCAAAGTTTAGGGATTCCCACTTACCTTCCCATTTAAAAAAATGCAATGACTAATTCTTCACCCAAAATTTGCAATTTGTTATTTCAAATCAATGGCCGGCATCCTTTTAGAAAAAAAATAAATCTAAAATCATCTTCATTATCAGGTTTGTCTCCACGATCATGGTTGTCTCTTTTGACATTTTGGTTTAAGTAGCAAAAAGTTATTTACTGCATTGTTTAAGGTTAAATTACTTGTTGCCAACAAAAATAATCATTTAAGCAGTAATAATTCAATAAGATGTTCATGTTTTTTTGCTTAGCAAAATCTCTGTGGCAACTTTTCTATGACCAGTGTATAAGGACTGGGAAAAATCAGAACAATGAGACTGACATCTGAGAAATAAAACACAATTGTTTTTTGTTTTTTGTTTTTATCCCAAAAAAAGACTAAGTTCAACCTGTATTAAGTCAAATGCCAATTAGAATCCAATAAAACCAGGTCTGTTTAGTGTAAAATTACAAATGAATAATCTGAAGTTTGAAATAATAAAAAAAGCAACTGATAAACAATACGTAAATAAACTTGTATTCTTCTGAGAACTTGTCTTTCACAAGGAGTTTCCTCTGCATTTGCCTGTATATTTGCTTGGAAAACAAATGTGCTGTCGTTAGGTACACATGTAAAAGCTATGGAAAGCAGATTCATGGTTGGTCATCACACACAGGGCCTAGCAGAGAAAGCTGATAATCTAATCTAACACACAAAGAGGCAGGTAGCATTTACTTAATATATTACAGGTTACCTAAAATGATAGAAATTATGACAGATCTGCAAAAAAAAAAAATGAATAATGGGAGTACCATCTCTAAGCTTGTTTTTGATATGAATTTGATTGAATATGAATCAAATTTTCTATTCGTGTGGTAATTTTTTTTCTTTTTGTCTGGACGATATTAATCTAATATAAATACTCTGCTGGTGCTAAAGTTCTTAGTGATGAAATTGCCTCGAACATTGCATACCTGAACAGTCAGCAATCGTGGTGTTAACAGGAATCTGTGTTGTATATAATACGACAGCTTAATCAGTGTGAGCTCTAAAAACAAACTAAATCCAAGCACGGCCAATTTCTTTGTGCGTATGCAAACAGGGAGACAAGAATTTTAATGTAGCGTGAAGCTTCTCTGCTTAACTTCACAAAGGCCACCAAACATAAAAAAAAGCCGTGTCCTTCTCCCATTAGACATCTACTGTTTTAATCAGATGTGCTGCACATGTAAATTGATTCTCCAAACAAAAGCAACAAAAGCTCCCATTTTATCAGATAATTCACATCATTGTTCCCAGTCTTTATTTTCACAATGCCCCCCACCCCCATTCCTGACCATCTAAGACGAGCTTCGACCTCTCAAGTTTTAAAAGAATAAAGTGAAATGGGGCTGTGGCACAGTGGGTAGAGTCATCTTTCTATCAGTCAGATTGCAGGTTCAATTCCAGCTGTCCCCTGTAAGATGACAATGAGGCGCTCAACCCCGAGTTGCCTACCAGTGCATGTATCGGTGGTGAATGTGGCTATAGGGTAAAGCACTTGTCAAGCAGTTGTCAGTTTGATTATAAAAGCGCTATATAAGTGAAGTCCATTTACAATTTACAACATTTCAATTGAAAATACAATTGCATCTGGTTTTATAAACAGACAAATAACAGACAGAAAAAAAAACTAATGTGTTGTGTCATACATGTTCCCATAACTGTAACAAATTAATAACATCACAGAATTATTGTTTGTGTAAATATGGACACATTTTGCTTAGTCTTTAACAAATGCTGATACAGTCGAGTCCTTTGGGTTTTGTCATTTAAATCACCAGGTTTCCTGATTAATTTAAATTTGACCTCAAGCTTACAAAACCAAACACACTTTTAACGTGATTATTTATCCATCAAATGTGATGGCACAACTGAAGATTATAAATGTAAAGTACCACCAACACCTTAGATATTTGATTTGAAAGAGATTTATTTTGTTTTTACAATGAAAATTCAATCTAGGCCCTTTGTTATATGTTACATTTTCCCTCTAGGAGGTTGGCTGTAAATACTCCATCACATTTGATGCAACCTTATTTTGAAATGGACTGGCCACCTGTGCAGTGTATAGCCAGCATCTCCTGTGTATGACTGATCTAAGAAAGTAGGAAAACCAAATAATTACCTCGTAAGAACTTTGATTTCAAAAAGCACAACTTGTATGTATTATTCAACTAACACTTGTAGATTTACGCTTAACCAAAAGTGAGCAGGTTGTAATGAGTAGATCGAATCACACCGTGAGTGTAGAAATGCTGATTTTGAAGAACTTAGAGTAGCATGAAGAACATTTATGAGTCCTCCTACTAGGTTCAGCCATTGCTGTCGTGATTAGGAGCAGAGCCAACACAATGCAACTTGTGTCAGGGTGCACCTACTGAACTAAAAGGTTTAAACATAAAGACAAAGTAGTCGTGGAACCGACATGTTAGACCATAATAGCTAATAGTATTGTTAGCTGTTAGCATGATGACAAAAAAACAAAACACTGTTTTATGAATAATGCAGGTCCTAAAGTCCGGGACAATTCCAAAGCCAGCATAATCCATCGAAGTTAGAAGCTGTAATGGATGAAACAGACAACTTATTGTAAAACATTCCACTTTCATGGTATCGGCTAAAGTCTTTTTCTCTCTTTCTCTTCACTGGATGACTTAAAGGGATGCATGTCTGGTCTTTGTATCTGCTCTTTATTAAACAAATCTTTAATACATCAGAATATAGACATCATTTGGTCCATTACTGGCAAAGTGAGCAGACAAAAACACCTAGAATGCACGTACTGTAAATATTAAGCAGCAATAGAGATACAATTGAGTTCAGTGAGGGGAAATTTACAATGTAAGAAAAAATATCCATTTATGAACGAATAAAGCCTGTAGTCGTAAAGAAAAAGAAGTTCACAAGTGAATAAGTCAGGATCACTTCCTTAGAAAGATTAATAACTAATAATTCAACACCACCTTTCTTAAATTATATCCTGTTCTCATAAAACATGTGTCAGTCCTAAACCAAGCCTTCTCCCTGTTACTGTGGTGAAACAATTTGATTCTCTCTCTCTTTAACTTTTCACATTTGTATTTAATACCTTATGAAGATTTTCTCAAGACTTTATTTTCTGAGCCACATTTACTTACTCTGATTTAGAGCTGTATCTAGTGCTGGTTCTGGAAGATTTTGACAAGTGCTCAGATCTTTAACTGATCTAAACACATTCTTTGGGTGCAAAATACAGCCTGGGGTGATGGATATGTATTTCAGCACAGTATCACCCTTAATTTAGCAGCAGCCTACTTTACTTTTTTAAATATTGCTTTTCAACAAAATCTTTATAGAATGAATTATTAAAACATTCAACTGGGTACTTGTTTCTCGTTAAACATTGGTTTTATCTAATAGGAGTACAATTATACAGGTTGGGATAGGCCTGTTTGAACTGGGCCTCTTATTTGTTACTTAGTGTCAGTAATGTCTTGTCTGTATCACCATGGGATGGTGAGAAACGTAATTTTGATTCCGTTGTGCTGTATGTCTGGACATATAAAGAAATTGACAGTAAAGCTCACTTTGACTTTGAATTATTTCTGTCTAAGTTAGCCGAATCTCCAAAATACAGCAATACTCAGTAAATAAGCTTCATTTGTCAGATATAAAGTGTCAGGCTCTGCGTTTTGTGCTCTGTTTAGGTTGTTGTAGTTGTCTCGTTTTACTTTATTATGATTAGTTATTTTTTTCTTTAAGTTATTTTCTAGTTTGCTTGAGTCTTTGTTTTGTTATTTCCATTCTGTGTTCTCTAGTTCCCCCTGCTCTCTATTCCCTCTTTTCTCACTCTGTGTGTTTTTCTGTCAACCTTAATCTCATCATTACTTACACCTGTTATTAAATATCTGGTCATCTTCTCCACTGCTCCACCTCCTGCTCCTCAGTATTTAAGCCTGGTTCATTCATTCACTCACCGTTCTTTGCACGTTTAGTAGTTTCCGTGTTCTGCTTCGGTATCCGTTTGCTTACGTTTCAGTTCTGGTCCCGCACATACCCGTTTCCGTTCTGCATTATCTTCTCTTCTGTTTGTATTCAGTTCAGTATTCTCTCAACAATAAATCATTATTACCTCTCGCAATTCCACCACTGCTCGAGTCATTATCTCCGCTACTTGACAATAAAGTAGAGTTTGAAAACAACAACCTTTCGCCCGATGTAAAATGTAGTATTCCAGTATGCTCACATTCTGCTTTAAGAATGCTTTTCATTTGTCTGATGTAATATTTAATATTTTGATCCAAATTTTTTTGACAATGAGAAAAAAAACAGAAGTAAAGGTTTGATAGTATCAGTCTCTATGTAGGTAATCTATATTATGTTTCACTTAGGGTAGTGAATTACAGAAATTAATTCATTTTAAATACTATTGTACTTTATTAAATACAACTGCATATATAAAATGCACAAGCTTAAGCAGAATTCTCCATCTAAGTCAGACGCAGAAAAAAAAAAAAAAAAAAAGTGTTGCAAAGGTTTTGTTCCAACACACAAA
>JAVLVB010000359.1:261848-283456 GCA_032876305.1 Orestias chungarensis | reverse complement strand
GCCTGTAATCTACCAAACTGACTGGATTCATCAGGATTTATAGATAAATACAGTTGTGTATCATCAGCATAACAGTGGAAATTAACACCATGCTGTCTGATGATTTTACCAATAGGGAGCATGTATATAGTAAATAGAATTGGGCCAAGTACAGAACCCTGTGGTACTCCACAAGTAACCTTACAATGCGGAGAGGATTCCTCTAGTGTCAGAGGAATCATAACATCTGTTTGATTTCATCAGGGTTTCTGGGCTTTGAGGTACCCAGTGCTGCCTAAACATTCTGTGTCTCACACAGGCAGCTGTACAGACAGACAGTATCAGGTACATCCTCACTGCTCTTTCTTGTGTAATGGTGCAAACTGCATCCTTCTCATACGAATATTTGAGTTTGTTTACGCACAGTATCAAAAACAAACTGCATGTCCAAATACCGTATAAGATACGACAACCTAATGATTTCAGACAACGTGGCAGTACTATATGTATTGTTCATGTAATTTTAAAATCTATAAGATTTAGATTTGAAATAATTATTTATTCAATCAGATGAGAAAAAATATAAGGGATTTTTTCCTTTAACACAAAAGAGCCGCCACATTTTAAAACGCCTTCAACCGCTATGTATTTGTTAAACTTTTTTTTTTGGAAGGGGGGGGGGGTGTTTGCTTTATCTTTATTCGGAGGTGCTGTGGCTTTTTCCGTTTGCTTTTTAGTAATTAGAAATCTATTGTTTGGGAACCTTTAAGTAAAAAAAATAGCCAACTGGCTAAATCTGGCATGCTTACAGGGTGCAACAATGAGGACCTGAAATTAAATGTATTAATGAAAATACATTTAATTTAAATGATAAGCAAAAAAAAACAGATTCGCACATCATTTGCCATTGTTCTGCTGTGAAGTTCTAATGGTTTGGAAGTAGTGGAGTCCAGAAACACCATTTTTATTTTTTTTTATTTTGCATTTGCCCACATTATTTTGTGATCTGACCATTTAGTTTTACTCATCTTAACCATCTTCTGACTAAGAGCACAAATAATGCAACAGAATGAGTGTGAGCTCGAGCTCAATTTCAAACAGGTTACGATCGCTCTATACAAAACATGCTTTTCACACTTTTTTACCGGCAAAACATTTTGGGTTGAGATTTGAAGCAACATACTTGAGAATTACTTCATTGGACGATATTAAACTGACTTACATGTTTTCAATAAAACTGCATCTTTTTCAGTGTAAAATTTGAACAATTAGTAAGCCATTGTTTGTTGTTAGTTTTGCTAAATGTCAAAAATGTGTGTCCAAAATACTAGCAAAAAAACACACAGGACATCATGAAATACTTTCCTCATTATGAGCTAGAAACCTTGCAGCAAGCTGAGTACAGATTGTCTCTACGGCAACAAACTGCAGCCTTGGTACCAGAGCAGGAACACTGACCAGTTAACCAGCTTGGGCTAATCACTGTGTCACTAACAAAAGCAGACACAAACATTTAACATTTTAAATTAGTACAATTATTGGGTCTTTCAATAAAATAACAGTAGATGAACATTACAGACTGATCAGACCTTACAAGAGCTTTCTCAACAGGAATATCTTTTCTGTTTTATACAAACTAAAATATATTACTTTGTACATTTTTGGATGAAAAACAGCATCAAATAGTAAAAACAAAGCATTAAAATAACTGCTAACAGTGTTAATTTTTCCAGAAGATTAACTACTGTTTTAGTGGTTTAAAGAGTCAAGCACTTCTCTACTATCCAGCACTACAGCAGTAAAAATTTGAAGACAGCTTCACAGACATTGCATGACTTAAGTTGATTCAGTCCGGCGTGTATAAGTAAAATCAGCTGATGCAGACGTGTCTCTCCAGCCCTGATAGTCTCAGAGGCTCTGTCCTCTACATATCTGACCTTTATGTTGAGTCTGGATATAAACACAAAAAACCCAGAAAACCCGCTTAATGGCAACAGTCATTGGTGAAGGTCATGTAGCTGCTTTCATTCTATTGGCTCCATTTAGTGGTGTTTGGTTGGCTGTTTTTTTTTTCTGTTTGTATATCCCAGAGGCAGACTTTCTGCTTTGTCCTTGGACCCTGCTCTCACACTTCACAGCCAGTATGAGAGCTTTAACCACACACATTCGCATGCACACACAGCAGCACACATACACATTGCATGCACACATAGGTCCACAGATGGATCAGTCCAGGCTTTGGGGAGTGAGATGTGTGAGCCAGAGGCATTTCTATCTAATAAAGCTCCAACAGCTCCTGTGCTTATTTCTGCTTCAGTTTAACACCTTCTGCTCACTGCTCACCCTCCATCAGCCCCCTGCCCACTGGGACAGAAGTGACACCAAAAACACTGAGCAAGCCCTGAGACACCTACGCTTGCTTGTGTCACCCTTAGAGAGAGAGTGTTGGTGTGTCCTATCCCCTAGGGATCAGATAAGGCTGGTTAGATGTTCTCTCTTTCACCAGTATTAGTGTTTTTTTTCTGCCTCAACATTTAAGGTAAGAAAAGGCTGCTGCCTCATTTCAGCTCTGAGAGCTGTAGTGTGCAAGGATGGATGTAGGGCCGGATTATGTATGTTTGAAGAAATTGGTGTTTTGGAATTGTAATGCTAAAATGTAGCAGACAGGATGATCTAAATCACCAGATGTTGCCACAAATGCAATGGTGTTTTGTGCCTGTAGCTAAGCAACAACTGAAGACATCACATGTGTTCTTTGCAGTTGCTGAAAGTGTGAGAAACTAAAACTAGTGAACTTTCTTCGTAGATAATATGGAAAGAAATTTACTAACACTAATTTAACATCTGGGTGGCAAAGAAAACCCTTTACCGTAATATTTCCTGGATGACACCATATGTTGTAGAGAAGCACTGCCTTCCCAGCAATTAACTCTGAAGTCTAACAAATTCTAGTCAACAAGACTCTTATCTGGGGATCATTCACAAAGATTTGGGCCATCCTAGACAAATACTTTTTTGTAATGAACTTAGAGAGATAATTATTAATATACCCATGAATGATGTGACTGATTGATTTATCTGCAGATATGTATTTACATCCCAAGGGAAAATATATAAAAAAGCTTAATAAACAAACAGACAAGTATTTCTTGCTGTTGGTCACTACAGGAATAATGGGGAAACATTTTTCATACATGTTGGCTCTGTGACATGGATAACTTAAAAAAAAGTCAACAATTTGGTGTGGTATATGAGAATAATATTAAGTCTGCACCCTGCCAGTTGTCCAAATGCCTGGTGGAGTTAAGGAAATGGATGGACAATGCTATTTATTTTTATTTTAGAGGCAAAGCCTGCTAAAAAAAAAGCATAGCATACAGACCAAAAGTATGAGCTAGGAAGTGATTGGGATGATACAATTATACTATACCTACTATATCGTTTAATAATAAAGGACCAACACAAATATGTGGTAAATGTGTAAAATTCTCCCTAAGGACACTGGGAGGCTACGGAAAAAAAATAATTCTTAATTGATTAACACAGATTAAAAAAAACTATTGCACAAATCACACTCAAATAAGACAAAGGACCTTTAAATATTGAGCAACCTGACAACTGTTAACACAACAAAGTAAATACCAACTGTCACAAACACCAGTGTCTGCCTGACAGTGAGAAGATCCTTTTTTCCCTTTTTTTTTTAGTATTTTTTTGCTGTTAAGAGTCCTGCAGCCAGGTAGGTACAGCTGTTAACACCTGGCTCATAAAGCTTGGAGGAGAGCTGCTTTCATGGACATTCGGGAGCTTGTATGCTGCTTGAGCTCAGGCAACTCTCTGGAGACAGGAAATCAGATATAATTTATTGTACAAGTATGTATGGATGTGAAGGAAGGATCTTGTCTGGACAGAAAACGTAAGTGGAGATCTGTAGTAGAGGAGCGTAATTGTACATACGTCCTTACTTGGAGATGGATGGCAGCCAGGCAGAGGTGAGTGGATCTGGGGTTGTGTGTTGTGGGGTGATGAGGAGAGATCCAGGTGTTCGGTGAGGCTTGGATGTTTTCACAGAGCATTGGCCTTGTGGTATGTTGCCAACAAGTGGTGGGCAGACAGGTTGTGCTTAGCAGGATGGTTGTTGAATCCAACAAGCGAAGGCAGAAGCACCAAGTAGTGGTATATTGAGCCTTGTTTGAAAAAAGTGCTAGGGGTTACTACTTTAGTTTCTTTCCTTAAGAGTAGCAGCTCAAGTAGTGTCACAAGAGGGTTACATTGAATTCAGGAAAAAGTGCAAAAAAAGTGGTTGACATTATGTTACTATAACTGTAAACAGTCAGGCAAAGAGTGACTGGTGACCTACTCTTGTTATCCTGCTCAGTGGATAAGATGATAAGGTGCACCTGTTCAGCCACACAGGTGGAGTTAACGAGTCCCACCCAGTAGCAGTAGCTTCCACCCGCTACAAGCGATATTAACTAGGCCTGGAACCCACTCTAAACTCTTGCTCGCTCCCACACCCCACATCTTCCCTTATATCACACCACATGACACTCCACCTGCTACTTATTAGCAAACTGCTTTTTCTTTTTCACTTTTATTTATTCAACACTTAGTGTATGCATATATAATTATAGTTATATTTTGTTAAGGTAAGTCTTGCTCCCCCTTATTTTTTGATTGCCATTTTTTCTGACATTTTACAGCACCTACACCAAAACAAGTTCCTTGTATGTCCAACAATGTACTTGGCAATACAGCTTTCTCTTATTTCTGATTCTACTAAGTGTTCAGAACCTTCTTGCCATGGATTCTTTGCTGCTCAGTTGTAGTTGAGTTCAGTTCATTTTTCTGCAGTCTAGTGATTTCCTACAGTCCAACCAATGTGACTAAGGAGCGGAAATTCAATTTCCAAATCTAACATTTTCAGTATTCCTTCTAGATAAAGAAAATGTCAGTGGCCTTTATCAAGAGCTCATTTCAGTTACTGAGTCCCTGTTCTGCCGCTAACTTGTGTTCTCCGCCCTTATAGGCTCCTGTCCCTGTTGCTGATAGTTCCTGCTGGCCTACTGCAGAAATCTAATAACAATCTCTACTCTCTTTAGCTGAATTTTAGCTACTCAAACTAAATTCTTTATCAAACCTTTTTTTGTACATTAAGAGTAGTTTAATTTTAAATTACAATGATTAGCAACAGATTCCTTATAGTCCTTGTGGACATTTTACCAACTTGTTTTGAAGTTAATACTAAAACTGTGGGGAGGTACTTGTGTTGTTTCCTGTGGGCTGAAAACAACAACAACAGTTTCACAGACCAAGATTGTCTCATCCTGGTATGCATGTTCTTCAAATTTGTGCATTTGGTAATTGCATTAGTAATGAAATACACAAGCTGTGGCTGAGGTTGATAGCAATTCCTATACTTCAATGAATGTAAATGCAGCAACAAACTCTTAAGAGAACATTACTTTACTACATTTATATAAGAAGGGAAATAAGATGTTGATGTAGTGCAGATCTGTAACTTTTTAAGTTGTTTGAATAAATTAGGGAGTATTTTAGGTATGTGTGATTATTCTTAAGGCACTACTAACCCAGTTTCCTGTATATGATTTTGTCCCTTCTATTAATAGCATGTTAAAAAGGTAATGCAATCATTTCTGTTACTTGAACTCCCCTCTCCTTGGTGTTTCACCCCCTCATCCTCTGTAGAAAGAATGACAATTTTTAATACATTATTCCAGAATCAATCACTCACCTGTAGGTCCCTTTCAGAGCTCTCGGGTTGCCACATTGCCGTTCCAGGCCACTCAGTTCACTGTTGCAAATTTCATTAATGTGAATTGTCGGTCATCAACTTAAAAAAGGCCGTGACAGCTGATTAATGCAGTTTGATTTTCTCAGTGTTTGGTAGTT
This sequence comes from Orestias chungarensis, assembly GCA_032876305.1. Classification (NCBI taxonomy): domain Eukaryota; kingdom Metazoa; phylum Chordata; class Actinopteri; order Cyprinodontiformes; family Cyprinodontidae; genus Orestias; species Orestias chungarensis. The sequence goes on along the minus strand of JAVLVB010000359.1, from coordinate 277,564 downwards.
TTCTTGCCTTTATATTATGTATAATGTCAGTACGCATAATATAAAGGTCACCATGTTTCGCTTTTTTTTAGATGAAGACAACAATGACTCCAAATAATAAAAAAAATGGATGAAGTAGGCCATTTTGTAAGTTTGAGTAGAGATGTGTTATACATAAAGTTATTGTAGCGTATGCCAATAAACCACCCGCGGTGCTACTATTGGGCCTGGGCCCACCAATTTTAGGCCCGGGCCCACCCTGAGACACTGAGAAAAGCTTTGAGTTAAAGCTTCACAACTAATCAGCATTTGAGCCTAGCCACAGGCTGCATCGTCACCAGGAAGTGATCCAATGAAATGAATGATATTAATTTAGACACAGAGGATAGCATATATGAACGATATACAATCCAACACTGCCGATCTCCCCATCAAGTCCGCACAAGAGGCACACAGGAAGGCAACTGAATCACTGTCCTTAGTACCGCAAAAAAGAACCGAAATAGAGATGAAGGGGAGCCCGTTGTGTTTTGTGTTTATGATTTCTTTTTTCTTTGGGTTGGCGGGTGGGTTGATTTTAACTGGCCCATCCAGTTTTCTGAAGGCTCACCCACAATAAAATTTCTGGCGCCGGTACTGCAATAAACTAAGGTTTTCAAGAGAATTAAAAAATAATTTCATGTATAATAGGTTGTGAAGTGTTTAGGTGCCACAGACAGGAGCCTTTCTACTGGAACATTGAAGGCATGTTAAATGAAGAGCAGTTTGAAAGATGGCCAAAAAAAAACAATGGACTTAATATTTGATTTTTGTTCATAAGACCTTGTAAGATTTGATACATAGACGAGTTTTATAAAACTTAATCTAATCTGAAAATAATTGTAATCTGTATTTTATAGCATCCTATAATTCTATGCCTATTTGGTTTTTGTGTTGATACAGCTAGATAGGATACCTTAATGGAAACACTGGTTATTGGTGATCATTTGAGCAACGCAGCGGAATGAAGATGATCACAGTGAAGGGACGATCCCGCCTCCTTCTTTAAACAGTCATATCACATGAGATTCCCAATTAATGATGTTTGAACTCTAAAACCACAGTTAAATTACTTTACCTCCTCATAAACTCATGTTAAAACTGATCTGATTCCGAATCACAGTTCAAACTGGTCTAAATTTTGGCCCTAGCTTTATGCACAAAGGAATTCTCTCCTGTCTTTTCTTTCTTACACTCAAATTTGAATGGATCTTAACATTTCTGGTCAATTTGACCAAACTGAAGCTGCAAAGCACACGATATTGTTGCCAGCTACCCCAGGTGAATAATTCCCTGCCTTTGTAATTTTTACAAATGTTTCTGAATATTGATTGTTGTAAGTGGACAGACTCCCACAAATGGGCCTCAAGTCAATAGATTAAAAACCGCAAAATAAAAAAATAAAAATGTATAAACAAAATATATAAGCAAATTATATCTTATGCCTCTAACTACCATAGCCTTCTGACTCAAAGAACCAACAATGAAGATAGGTAGGCTTTATAGCCTTGGGGTGAATAATGTTCAGAAAGAGAAATATACAGTTCTATTTATGATTAAAAACATGGTAAAGTTAACTGATCATATATATATATATATATATATATATAGGTTATAGTTTGCACTTTATAGCGAAGCTTTAGTTAAAATATAAGCCATGTAAATATTACAGCTACACAGAATTTAGTCTGAGTGTAATGCATTTACCAACTTCGTAATCTATTTATTATTTGCAATTATAAAATTGAACAAAATTCCTTTAGGTGGATGTATATTTTTGACAGCTAGTTTTACCACTTCCATTTAGTGTTACTAGATTAATTTAAAATAAAAACTTGGATTATATTTTGGTTTGGTATAAACTTGGTATAAACTTGGTTTCTGTCCTTGTTTCTTTTCATGATAAATGCACGTTGACATTATTGCAGGGTTCAAGTTAAGCCATTCATCATTTTTGCACTCTATTGCTGTAACAAGCCTGTTTTTAGCGACTTCTGAAGACGTCTACAAATTAAATCAAACATTTCTGTTGCTCCACTTCACATTTTACAAACCATAATTGTCTTAAACAGGGTTTTTTGGTGTAGTGAAGAATCACTTGAGTAATTAGGCTAGCTTAATTTTAGCGGCGCCATGGCTTCTCCCTCTGGCTCTCCTCTTTCTTTCTGTGTGTCAGATGTGTAGTTATTTCTCTGCCTCCTTTAGAGATGATGGTATGTGTAATAAATGTAGCATTTTTGTTGCTTTTGAGGCAAGGGTGACTGAATTTCCGATGTTAGAAAAAAACAGCAGAATGACAAGCTTCTTAAAAGTATGTCCATTTCCATGCACTCAGAACCTGGTTGGGTTCCTCTAACATGACTAATTGCATTAATGCGAAGTGTGGCATATATGGAGTGAAATTGCTGTCAAAAAGGTTTTTGCATAGCTCCAACATTCATATTTATATGTATGTTAATACGTTTCTCGTAACCAAAACTCTTGTTTTTATGTGAATATGAATCTACAAGCTGTTAGTGCAAAGTCTTGTGAATAAAACTAACTTCTATGACAACAAAATCAACTTTGTGCGAATGAATATCACGGATCGATGACTCCACACTCCGACGTCATTTTAAAAATTTTGAATTTGTGTCCATACAGTAGGGAAGAGTTTGTATTAACAAAACCACGAAGGCGTTTTCCCGCCTTCGAGTTTCAATATTGAGATGACTGGCACAAAATATAGAAATTCTATGCAGTTTGCTTGTTTTTTCTTTTTTTTAGATATACCTGTATAGTCAAGACCTTGGTTTTTAAGGTGGATTTAAAATTTTAGGCTTGATCAATTTTCTTGTTTCATTTCTTATAAAGATAAAAATACTAACTTCTTCCTTCTCTTCTTCCTCCTAATGATTTAGAAGAACTTTCCAGGGTTTGATGAGGCAGCTGAAAAAAGCAAAGAAGAAAAAGTCATGTTAAAGTCATGATTCCAGCGCCACTACATCTAAAGATAAAACCACACCCCTGGAGGAAGCACCTGTTCATCTTGTTCCCGTTTTGGAGAAAGAAGATGGATCCACATCATATAATAAGAAACACCACCGTGTGTATTGTGGTGTGCTGATGCAAAACACATGGATAAAGAAGAGGTTGCAGAAGCCTATAGTTTGCCAAAAAACTCAAAAATTATAATGTTTAATAAATTGTTAACGTTTGCCATAAAGGTAAACCTGAAGTCCTGGAAAGTAACTTATGCAAGCTCATTACATGGAAACAACCAAAGGAGAAAACAAAAAGGGAATGTGGCAAGATTTCTTGCCCAGCAAATTCAAATTCATTATTCAGTCTCTGTCCATGTTCTGTTCCATATTCATCAATATGCATCCAGATTTCTTTCTGGCAATCCACCTCTGCTCGAGTCATAGTTACAACTCCCTGACAAATGATTGTCCTTTTTTAGCCTATTGGAAGGCTTCCCGCTCTAACATCACTCCTTTCTGTTTCACTGTTGAGGCAAGACCAATTGGGTCATATAAACCTCCAATTTGACTAAGAAGAATGCGATGCATAATGGGTTTTGGAGTTTTTTCTCTGACATCCTCCGTGGGAAGTTTCAATCCTGTCCTTGTTTTGCCACTTTTCTTTGAGAAGTTGATGAATGTCAGTAACCGGAGCTTGTCGGTCTCTGGTTCATAACCAACCCGGAGTGCTTCGCTCTCCTCGTCAAGCATTTGGTTTGGCAGGACCAGCATTGTTCTTACTGTATTCTTTAGTATCCTCCCTACTCCCACTTTGGCAAGACAGTATCCATGGCTTGAAGAAGAACCCTCCCGCTTTCAGGATGTCCTCCACTTCTGTAGAGGAAGCAGTGGAGGTGGACTTATGTTTAAGCCACACTGAGTTATACATTTTCTTTATATCACCCAACGCAGCATGAAGTCCAGTCCTAAACCTCAGAAGCATACATCTGATGGGATTGAGGACATCTGGGCCCTTGTTGAGGAGATCATTTAGGCTTATGCCTTGAAATTCTTGGCTGCTATTCCACACAATTCTTATAGGGGTTGAGGAGGACTGAGGTTTAGGAGCAACTAGATGGCTGATGTACCATTTTAGCTCCTTTCCAGGTATCAATATCCTTCTTTGTGAGTTTTGCAGCAGCTCCTTAAGATCATCAAATAAATTTCCTGTCTGTAAGCGGCCTTCCACACAGGTTCCTTCTCAAGATGTTTTTCTGCATTTCTAAAGGTCTCCTCCACTGCTTGTCGATTATCTGGAAGTCCTTTGAGGTCTGTTGTCCAGGGATATGCTGTGTTCCAGTGGGGGAATTTGTTGTGTTTGTCTGCAAGCACTTTAGCACATTGTTTGATATTCTCTATTTCCCACTCCTCCTCTAGGGTCATTTCTTTCCCTCCTGTGGGGGCACTTGCCGGACCTTCAACCGCCGCATTGTGGACATTGTGCACCGATCAAAGATGTCTTTGTTGGTTGTTGCAGTACGCCAGGCACAAGCTTTAAGAACGGGTTCTTTTCATTCCGGTATAATGGCTATCTTGTATGCTGATGAGGCTACCCGTATGCTTCTTGCAGTATGAGTTTCAGACCGGTGCACAGTCATGTCAATTTTCTCAAAGAGCTCGGGATGGGTCCTGCCAATGGTCTTCCCTAGTGGGCCATCCCAGAGGACAAGGTCTCCCAAGATTTTGATTTGCTGGAGAACCAAACAGCCCTTCCAGTGGCTAATGAGAAGGTTGGTTTTCTTGGGGTGGACTAGTTCATCTCTGCAGACCTTAGTGACTACACATTGCACCTCAGCAAAATTCCCCAGGCCGTCACAGAGGATCTTGTGCTTGTGCTCAGTTACTTTCCCTTTAGGTGTTCTGTTTTGCAGCCGAGGGGAGTAGCGTCTGGTTATGACGGTCGTCTTCATACCGCCAACACCATAGACTATAAGTTTGATGTTTTCACTGCATAACCCAAGGCGATCGGCTGCGTCATTGGTGATGTAGTTGATATCAGACGCCAGATAGATCAGGGTGCCGATGAGGTTGTCAGAGTTTTTAGTTACTTCCAGTAGCAAAATTAGCACTGGATATTCTGGATATTATACGGGTAGATATCTGAAAACACGTTCCTGTACCGGTCTCTCTGGTCTGGAGTAAACTTTGCCAGGAGCTCATCTTGCAGTGCGGTTAGGCCAGGTGGTGTCTTTCCTCCAGCTATTGCACTGCCCTTTGGCAATTCTGCAGTCTGTTTTGACGCAGGGGTATCTCTGTGTGCATCCTTCTCCGTCCTTGGTATGGGACCTGAGGCACTTAGAGCACAACCTGAGTCTTTTCACGTGGGCTCTTTCGCTCAAAATATCTTAAACCTTTAAAGACTTTACAAGAGGCCAGCCTGCTTTCTCTTCTGGGGCTTTGTCTGCAGAGCTTGGTTCTAGTTGGTCGAGCTCTTCCAGAATCTCCCCCACATTTTTTAAGAAACTTCAGAAGGCAGTCAAAGTGATACAGGGGGGAGAAGTTATTGATAGGGTTAGTCTTGTGCATGATCCATTCTTTCTTCAGGGAACTAGGCAGCTTTCTTTCCAAAGACTGCGCAACAATTTGATTCTTAATGGCATCCTTCTCTGATCTTAGGTTTGGCAACATAGGATAGGATTTTTGGCTCAGGGATGCTTTGCTTATGGTATGGATGGGCATCGTTGAGCAAGTCTGCTTCCTCCTCGAGCTCATCTTCCAAAGCCAGGACTTTTTTTAGGTTTTTGTACCTGGTCTGGAGGTCTAATACGTTTTCCCCTGGGATCAGACTCTTCCAGTCACTTGGCATGTCTGCCAGTTCCATGACTTCACAATCGATGCCTTTGTTTCTGAGCCTGCGGGTTTTGAGTGGTCGCTGAGGGTTTAGCTTCTCTTCATCTTCAAGAATGATCACAGCCTCAGCCGTCCTGGCCTGTGTTAGGAACACTTCCTCTGCATATTTTGTATAGAAAGTCCCCTGGATGGCAGGTTTAACCTCAAGGAAGCGGTCCTCACATTTAACAGTCTTTTGATCGATTTCAACAGCAGATGCTTTAGCCCCTTCATCACCTTCTTCCCTTAAAGCCTCAGCACACTCATATCCTGCATCTGTTACTTTGGAGACCCCCATCCAAGAGGGAGCCAAGAGAGCAACAGACGATGTTATAACTCAGCTCAAACTTGATGGTTTATTATCTTAATCTATATTTTTCAGGAGCAGGTTATAAACCTGTGAACAAACCAAAACAAAATTTTGCTATAATGTTGTGATTTAAAACTTGAATAAAGATGTGCTAATTTAGATACAAATATAAATAAACACATCAATATAAATCCATGAGCTATATTCATTCAAAGAGCATTCATTAAGCAACAATATTTACGGTATAATAAAAATAATTCATGAATATAAATTAATCTTTAAACCACACACTGCTATTCGACTGTAACTATAAACAATGAAAAATGCATGTAATTAATTCAAAGATGTGACAACAATCCAACTCAACATTTCTTAAACCACAGACAACCATTGCGGAGTGATCACCACAAATAACACTACAAATGGGAACCCAATAAACAACATCATAACTTGTTTTGGGAAACCGCGTAGCCTGACTACACTACCTAGGATCCACCACAAACAAGGAAGTGGGCTCATAATCGTGAAAGCGCTTAGCTACAAATATTTGTACCCAAACCACTAAAATTAAACCGTAAACATCGGATTAAAACAGTGCATTCACCAAGCGATCCCAGTGACAAAGTTATAAAATCTCTCACCAGTTTACAAAGACGGCAGCGGCCGACTAAGCGGCTTGAACTGGTGAAAAGAAACTCAAATCCAGCTTCGTACCGTTAGCAAGTTGCTCTTCTATGTATGGGATTTGTTGGAGTCTGTGTTTGTATGACATTGTGCTCATCCCTGCTTATCTACACATTGGCAGCACTTCACCCAGGTAAATGCTCCGCCTACCTAAAACAGCTGTGCTGTTCTTTTGTGAAATCAGTAATTGGACTACCCATCACCAGTGAAGATGTGCACAACAATTTGTGTGAAAGGAAACAGGCCTTTTGTTTATGTTGTAGTGGTTCTGTGTTTTGGGACGGCTGCAACATTATACTGCATGATCATATCGATAGATCCGTGTAGTTTAATATGTACATTGTGGTGGTCTGTGGTAGCAGAGATTAGCTAAACGGTCGCTCCCCATGTGGATCCAAAAACCTGAAAGATTTTCAGTTTTCTTTCTGATTAATTTTTATATTAAATGTGATATTTCATGTTCCAGGGTCCCTCAAAAAAGTAAACAAGAGCTAGCATACTGCTAATTAGCTGCCAATGTATAAAAACCCATGAGAACCACGTGAATTAGTATTAAACTACTAAAAGACTAATTTAAGAAAAGTGTATTTCTCAGCTTCCAAAATTTAAACATCAGCTCACCATGTTGGATAATGTTTAACAATGTATGTTAGTATTTTCCAAAGTAAATTTAGCTTGCTTTCTTAATTTGAATACCACTTCATGTTCACTATCAAGTAACGTCTGGTTCACTGAATAGTTCCAAAAATCAATGTAAGTAAAGTGTAGAGTTGCCTAGATTAGCAGAGATTCCAACAAGCTCAAGAAAAAAAGAGCTTATAATTGAAAGTTTTAACAACATGTAAAAGTTTTTCTTCCTTAAAGCAAGACTGAATAAATGTTTATTTGCAGGAAAAATGTCATCAATGAAGGCTGTTTGTTTCAAATGTAAATTTACAAATCCCTTACAATTTATAATAAAACCTAAAGTTGCATTTGCATTTAAAATGCAAATTTGTTTCTTTAATGCAAGACTTGGATATTTAAAGCTCCCTTTTAAGCAAAATTGAAAAGATATTTTTCACCTTGAAAAAGAACTCTAGTGTCAAAAACAATATCTCACTCGCAGGGACAAATGTACATGGTCGTAAGCGCAAAACAAAGTTTGCTGCATTTGGTAAATCTGGGAAGTCTTGTATGAATATGTTATATGAAAGGGCAACATTAAAAATCCTAGTGTGTAGTAAGTCTTTTCCTTCAGAATGTCTGCAACACCAATGCTTTGTGACCTCTGACCTTATAAAAGCCTGTGTGTTTATGTCACAGCAGCAGCCAGAATCCAAAGAGCATAAAACAGGTAACAGCTGTGGATACATTTGAAGAGGACATGGAAAAGTGCAGGATGTTTTAGCCAAATTTGGAAAGAATATATGTTTTCTCCAGTTTTACTTTTTGACTGATGAAGTGCCTGAGATCAGAAGTAACAAAGTGTTTCCCCTTGTAAATTAAACTGAATTACAAGTGAAAAAACTAACTGAAGGATTTTCTGTGGAAGGGAAGGCGACTTAATTCAAAGTTAATAACTGAAATGTAAGAAGATAAGATGTAGGAAGCAGGAGAAGAAAATAGCAGAGAAGTGGTGAGTTTGCAGTAGTTCAAGCCTATAGAAGCAGAACCTTAGAGATAGATAAAGATAACGTACACTAGCCTAACTATAATGTTTATCAAAAAGGAAAGGTTAAGGTTAGCATATACAAGCTGTCTGCTTCACAGACTAAAGTTGTACGATGGTTAAACAGGAAGGGAGCCTGATCTCTGACAAGATCTGCCTCCCATTCTACTTTTAGAGATTCTAGGAACCACCAGTAAACCTGCAGTCTGAGAGTGAGGCACTCTGGTGGAAACACACAGAACAATCAAGTCTCAGATCTATAATGGAGCTTCATTATTAAGGACTTAATGTATTTGAATAAAGAAAAATCATACATTTTTAATTTGGATTTATCATGGATCAAATTAAGGAAACCCAAAAAAAAGCATAGATATGGTCTCTGCTTAATTTTGTAAGCTACGTAAAATTAAATGTTGTGTAGGAAATGTAACCCCTATTTCTTCAATATAATCAATATTGCTTATAAATAAACTTATATCAGAGTAATATACTAGGTGTGTCTACTAAAGAAAACACCCACTGATCCATCATTAACAACACAAAAACCAAAAATTGAGTCTAAGTACCATTGACTGGATGGATGGATGATAAAATCATTTGATAATGGTCAATTTTGTTGTGCAGGAATTTTCTTTAGATAACTGTTAAAAAATTGGTGAATGAATAAAATGTATAAAATCATCTTGAAGTCACTTTAATATTTACTGAGCGAAGTGCTCATGAATGCACAAAGCTCAGCTGTTGGAAATTCCCTCTGGTCAGGAGGAACTGATCAGGACAGTTCCAGTGTTTTTGCACAGATGAATGTTTGGTACCATCTGAATGGTTTGTATTAGATATTTCTTGAATGAATAGATGTCCATTACATTGACAAACAACATTTTTCAAAGAGCTTTCATCGCTATGATTCTAACTAGTACCTCATTTTCTAAAAGATCTTGTAAATGTCATGTCTGAATTGAAAACACACACTGGTGCAAGACATTAAGGAAGGAATGTGTAATTTATACATCCCTCATAAGGAGTTCATTATGATTTAGGCTCTGCCGACAAGACTAACCTGAGCAAATCTGGAGAACAAAATGAACAAAATGAATACCTCTTTGTCTGTTAGTTTTTGAAACACACATAATTTATGGAAAATGCCACAGCTGCACTAAAACAAGATAAAGACAGGAATGAACACTCTGCTAGAAGTGTATTGACCATTCTAAGTGAATTACCTCCAGAGCGCACACACACTCACAGCAAATTCCTTCCACTGTAAGGCTTTAGCGAATCCAGATGTGTTTGTGGGTTAAAGACAAAGACAAGTTTTGAAAAGCTTTTTTTTCAGAGTAGAGATCTAATATGTTTGGTTTGGTTGAATTCCGACCCCTGTTGAGGGAATTTTCCTCAGTGCTGCTTTATGGAGATTTCTATGATGTCAGTATGTAGATAATTTATATGCAAAAATATCATTTTAAGACGTACGGTCAGACAACAATCTAATGACGTTGAAAATGAGGCACAATGACAACAGATAAGAAAACTCATGTTAAGCAAAACTGCAGCACATTCCTGTTTGTACAATTACTAAGGTGGATTTGGATTCTGCTTAGGGCTGCAAGGCTTAGTTGGACTTTTCGTGTCTTCTATGTAGGTTTTGACGATTCAGCAAAAATAAGAGGTGGTCCACCCTTTACTAAGTTCTGCGCTCATCAAGAACTACAGGAGGCAAAGAAAGGGGGAAAAGAATCATTGAAAGAGTGGAGAGAAAAAATAGGTCACAGCTGTTCTCTATCTTCCCCCTCCAATCCAAAACCTCAGCAGTCCAAATCTCAAAGACACGCGTGAAACAGAACTAACGTTTCAGGTTTATTTCATAGAAGCAGCAAAAGATAGAGGGGAAAAAAGAAACTACATTCCAGAGGATACATGATCTGGTGGTCAGCAGGAAAAGTGCAGGAAAAAAAAGAATGGAGAGAAAAAATTAGATTCTTATGGTGCACTGATAAAAGTATTTGATAAAAACATCTTTGCAGGTTATTTTATCCTTTGCACCAGTTTGCTGCTGTTCAGCAGACAAAACAATTGAAAACTTTGAAATGTAACTTTCTTTAGAGGAAACATCAGTATTTTTAAATATATTGTGTAAATGTGAGGTGGTTTGAAGGCTGCTAAGGTAATTATTGAACTGAAACCTTCATTCAAGTTTTGACCAGTATTATTACTGACATTGTATTAGTATTGGTATATTTTCAGGGCTGCACAAGAGCCAGTTGCCAGCACTGGTGCCTTCCAACGATAAGATAAAGGAAATTGAATTTCAGCTGCACGGCGCTTTGTTCAAGCTACGGACCTGTGCAACTATAGCAAGCAAAGGTATTATCATTGGCTGCTCCCTCCCCAACCTGAAGGACATCTACATTTCCCACTGCATCAGCATCTGAAATACATGTGTGTGGTTGAAGCAACTAAAAACATTTTTTTTTTTAAATCTACTCAGACGAATGGATGCAGCTGGGGAAGGTAGAAGGCAGAGGCACACAGAGAAATAAGAAAGCTGCAAAAGGAAGCAGGGGTGCAGGCCGAGTAAACCGAGGGAGAAAGAAGAGGAGCTGAAACCAAAAACTAATAACATCAGAAATGGAAAGGAACACGAAAGTAAAAAAAATAAAAATAATTCCAAGCACAAATGATACGAATAAATGGATTAACATATAAGTGAGAAAAACATGTGTATACCATGTGTAACAAAATCCAACTAAGGTCAGAAGACCAGCTGAGAAAGCACTTGGGGACCTGAGACACTAGAGCTGGGATCCACTACAGAGAGTAGTGGAGATAACAGCAGGGGAGACTAAGGGAGGGATGGGTGAGTGGTCAAACCTGTTGAACTAATTCAAGACCTTCCAAACCCCACTGTTGTTAATTTTTTGCAGACGATAATCCATCTTCTCCCTATACTTATTCTTTCCTCCTTGATTTGACTTCTGCACAGGTCTCAGCTCCTGTACATACTATGTGAAGGTGGGGGAATGGAGGAAACTAAACTAAAATATCTAGAGATCGAGCCCTTGTTCTACGGTATAGTTTTGATTATTTCTAGCGCTTCCCCGTTATCCGCACTCCTCCTCTGTTCCCTGTTTTAACTCGGTCAAACTTGAAAAACAAAAAGAAGTCCTGAATTCTCTGTGATGTTACCTAAAGCCTCCCGCCTGTATCTCCTTTGTCCTTCTCCCCATGCTCTGTGGTTCCAGGTGTTCAATTTCTACAATAAATGATCAACTTCATCAACTGCCGTCTTTGTCTCTGCATTTGGGTCAATCCTTAACGTTTTCATGAAACTACCGAAAGTTAGCAGCTGTTTACTGGGTAAATAATGGGTACATAACCGTGAACCATTTCTTCGTTTAACCGAAGCCCTGAAAATAGTAAATAAAAACAGTTGTCTACAAGATGATCAGCTCCATTGTGCAGCAATAAAATTAAAAAATTAAAAAACCAACTGATATCTTAGTAGAAAGCCTCATAAATAAACGAGGGAGCTGCTAAACGAGCTGACTGCTAGCGTGATGACGGAAGTGGGCCGATAAAAGCTGGAATCTGTCATTGCTCAATGCATGTTAATGCAAAAATACTCTAATAGCTTTTGAAAGATATGGTAAAGTCTGTTTTGGTGTAAAATAATATTTTAAACCTTATACAGCAACTGTAACAATTACGTTTTTTAAGAAAATGGGAAAAGCAACAAAATGTCGCAGATGCAATTAATAATTACTCAGACATTTAAAATATCTTCTGGCTACGTTTAGGGTTAAAATAGTTTTCACATTTTTGCAGCAAATAGAGTATATCTTCCTTAAGTGGAGACGGGATAAACAGAAAGTGAGAATTGATTTTAAAGTGAACTTTCTTAACTTTTCCTTGTTTCTTTACATTACACCACTGAGTATTATTTAAATCCATTTGGGATAAAACATACATGGTTTAAGCCTCATCTTTCTCTTTATTTATGTTTTTTTTGGTTTCTTATGCTGTAAGATTGATGTGCATCGATAGGTTTGTTTTCCACACCACCTATAAAACTGTAGAATGAGTCAGTTGACAGTATCTGGCAAAGTTGCTCTGTCACATGATGTCTCTGTTTCCTCACTGAGGCCCGTCACCTCATTTTATGATGGTTTTCTCTCCTGTTGCTTTGTTATAAGGCAACATTTTGCTGAATGGCCAAAGCTAAAAGTAAGAATAGCATCAATGTCTCTAAACCAAACTTAGCTTTCCTGATGTACTGTGGTGCCTACACATGCACAGGTATTTTCATTTTTTTTTGTTTTTTTTAACCCTTTTTAACCTTAAATGCCATGCTAAGGTGTTGGAGTTTTTTTAAGGATACCAATGCCATTCTAAACTGAAAAAAAGCTGCTAACACCTCAATCCCTTCTGTCGAGCTTCTATTGCTAATTGAGCATATGCTCATTAGAGATAGAGAGATGGAAGGGAGGCGGACAGAGACACAGGAAGCATGTAGGTGAGGACAGAAGGAAATGATCAAAAGTTTGACAAAAAAGACAAGAAAATAACGGACAGCAGAAGCTAGGAATGGGAGAAAGAGCTGGGATGGTTGTCTTGCTATAAAACCAAGTTTCTTTTCTATATTCTTCCTGAATGTCTTTATTGTAAGCAGTCCCAAACACAAGCACACATAATTTGCTAGAGAGGAGAAAACCTTTAATTGTTGCATCAGAAAACAACGTCAGTTTAACTGAGGGGTTAATGGAAAAGTGGGATGCACTACATGTCATGATGTTAGTAATGTAGGTCTCACGCCATCCTATGGTATTGGCATTGTCAGCCAGTGGGCTGAGGGAAACAATATAGTAGAAGACCAGGCTATGCATCTTTGAAGGGGTGAAAATTTTACACAATGAAGGTGGATTCCTAACCAGCCATGAACGATTTGAGATACGGGTTATGACACAAGTATCTACATTTAATCTACGGGAGCATGGATGTTTGTTATCAACGCAATTAATAAATTGAAACTACTCTAGGATCAGTCAATATATTTAAATGTAGTGGACATTTCTCTCTAATAAGAAATGTTTAATTAGCAGGAAGGGGGCTGATAAACATCATTTTAACTAACCATTTAGATTTGAACGAGATTAACTCAGATGTTTTTTTTCTCTTTGCTATGGCCATGGAAAGTAGACACACTTGGACTACACTTGTCAGCCTGGTGACTTCAGGCAACCAACATAAGTTAATTAAATATTTTTATAATTCTCCAAATTAAGCCCAAAACATCTTTTAAGAACACGATCGTGTTCTTAAAAGAAGGGGCCTTGGATCCAACACATTTGATGAATTTTGAGTCCTTTGCTTGGTGGTCAGAAGGTACCTAAACAATGACAGCAAGCTTTTAGAGAGACCAATGGAAAGATCCACAGTCCAAATTACTACTGTCTTCTGGATACCACTATAATTCACCAAAAGCCAGGTTCCAAGAAAAGGGTACTGCATTTTTGACAATATTGGGCGCACAGGATTATCGGGCACAGTCTGAAATATGAGGTTTCTTTCTCTACGTGTGCGAAAACACATGGTTTACAAAAAAAATGTAACAGAAGCAAAACATTGTGTTTAGTTGAACTTTATTCAATATAAAAATACACTCACAATATTTTTTAATTAATCTTCTCAATCAAAGTCCTCATTTTCTCTGTCTGAATAGTCACAAGCAAAGATGTGTGCGGGGATTCAAGGCGCAAGTTTGTTAAGCGCATGTCTGAGGAACTCCATGTGAGCATGAGTAAGATATGTGCACAGACCCTTGAAATGATGTTCCGTTGGCAGGTCTGATCTCTTAAATGAGTATCACTGGGCACTCAACCCGTGGCACAAAAATCACGCCATAGAAACAGTCCAGCTGTCAATCAAACAGAGCACTTACCAAAGTCGCACTACTACAGTTTTACAGATTTTGGAACTCAGTGCACACATAGGGCACACCTGATTATAAGGCAGACGGCTAATTTTTGACAAAATGTAAGGCTCCAAGGTGCGCCTTGTGGTCTGAAAAATACGATAATTAATTAATTTAAGCATTTTTTTGCATTATGACTCCAAGGTTATTTACAGACTTATTACTTAAGACATAAGCCAGTACATCAAAGTTTGCAGATTTTGAGGAATACAAAGATGTTCCCTCCTTTCAAGTCTCCTTCCATGTGTTCTCTTTTCAATGAAAGTAAGAGTAAGAAAGTAGGAGTTTACTTAATTGCAGGCTGTTGTGGGTTCTTCATAGAAAAACTGAAACAGCTACAGTTAAAAAAAAACACACCTCCCATGAGGTTTTACACAACCTGATCAGGGCTCACAGAATCTGTAGAGGCAAAAAAGCCTTGTGGTCCTCAGCTTTTGGTAACTCTGTAGGGAAACAGGTACTATTCAGTCTTGGGGGATATGTTCTGGGCAGCCTCATCAGCCAATGACTTGATTTGCAAGTCCCTAAACATTTCTCGGAGTTTTATTCTTTTTGCAACATCGGGGTGACGGTGTCTGTCTCCATGACATGCTAGGGGTTTCGGTGGGGTGATTTAATTCTTGCATTTTCTATTAGTGTTTTTATAAATGAAAAATAAAAAACAAAAAACAAACAAACCCTGAACTGGGACTGAATTAAAATAGTTGTTCAAAGAGTGGAAGAAGTCAAGCAATGAAATAAATACTCATAAAACTGCTTTCAATAATCTGGCACTGCCTGTCTATCACAGGGTTGTTTATGAACAGGCCAGCCAGATGTGGATCAAATCTAATCAATAAACAGGTGAAGCAAGGGGATTTAGTAAAGCACAGTGGAGAGAGACAGGCCCGATTCATAGGAAGTGCAGAAGGTATTGGTGAGTGTTTGTGAAAAGCAAGAAAAATGCTAAAAGTCTTACCTAAGATTACATCAATTATACCTTATCTTTACAACAGAAACATAAAGGATATAAAAACGCGGTGCAAACCAAGCTTGCTACTACGTTGTAAAAAAGTCTTTTTTTTAAAGCGGACTCAGCTTTGGAATGCCTTTAATAATATTTAATACTTCGGAGTGAGATGTATGCTGTGCTTGTTGACAGAATTGGTTTTGCACATAGAGATTAAAAAGCATATATATATATATATATATATATATATATATATATATATATATATATATATATATATATATATATATATATATATATAT